>CM032231.1:35422500-35447500 GCA_019009955.1 Riptortus pedestris
TATTCGCGGTGGTGTCTCCAGTATGTATATTTATCTATTTTAAACTTTTGAATGGGAAACCTGTTTAGTTTACGAAGCCCCTGCGTGGCGGACTTTATTTTTGTTGCAAATAAACCGATATTTATTATTATTACATATATACATAGAGTTCTCTAAAGCACATAACTCGAAGCACTACAACCCCACTCTATGCTAGGAGGTGTGGCAAATATTTTTCTAGAAATTGTGTATCTGAGAGATGACGCGCCCGACGGAGGGTTAAAAATTAGTCCAGTGCATCAAATGACCACAGCTATTGCTATCGAATTAAAAACAGAAAAACAACTATTTTTCTTTCGTTCTCAATAGTCGGTCTTTATAGCGGTATTTACATTAGGTACACTAGCGATTCATAAAAAGTCCGTCACGCAGGGGCTGCGTAAACTAAGCACATTTCCCACGTGGAGTTTAGTAATCAATAAATGTACATACTGGTAACAAAACACCATCATGAATAAATACAAACGGAACTAAGAAATGTTTCAGTCAATCTGCCGGCAGGAAGTGTTTGAAATGTAATCAAACAGTTCTGCCAGCCTCACAGTAAAACAATTACTGAAATATATCAGAATATAACATATTAATTTTATTGAGAACTATTTACTACATCTAGTACTGTAATTAATAATGAGTTATAATAATTGTTATCTCAATCAATCAAATTTTAGTAATGCACGACCTTAAGACGGGGGGGGGCGACAAATTTGCATGTAACTCGTATAATAAAGGTCTCTTGAATAACATATTTGGTATTTAAACTTCGAATAATGTGGTTTATTATATAATAGAGTATTGTTTATGTAACATGAGTAGAAGTTTGCTGAACGCTGAAAACTGAAAAATGCAAATATCTCGGTTAATATTCAAGATAAAGAATAAATGCGAATGCCAATAAATATAGTGCATTTAATTTGCAATAAGATTGACTCTATACAATATTTCGATCCGACGTATAGTAACGGAGATATTTTGAATTTTCAAAAATCCTCACCTCTAAACCCCTCCTCCCTCTGGTCCGATTTCAGCCGTTTACGAACTTAATCTTTCTTTTTACATAAAACGACTAAATATCGAGTTTAGTAACGATTAAACAATAATTGCGACCGTTAGAGCGGTAACAGACATATATATATATATATATATATACGTATATATATACAGTTTTGGACGGACCTCATTTTCGTCATCTCCTGGGTAGGATCGATGGACATATGAAGAAAAATTTCGAAACTCGCGTCATGAGTACAACCTCAATAGCTGATTTCCATTAAGGGAAATCTGCTAAAAGTCCGTTTCGTAAAGGGCTGTGCAAGTCAAGCAGATTTCCCTCTTGTTGCAATGACACACTTGTGTGATCTATTCCCTACTTGTCTACTTGAAAGTTTATGCTAACAGGAATTGCAATGTATCCTGGGCTAGAGTTATTTTTGGACTAAGTTACTCAATGTAAACGTCAGAGTTAAAGTGGAGTTCTACTGTTGGCTGAAAGGAATAAAATACAAATTGGATTCACATTCGCGTTACGAAAAAAGATATAGAAAAACAACAGTAGAGCATTAAATGTTTACCTACATTATTTCTATAACATTTTTCGATCTAACTCATCATAAACAACCGAGATGTTTCGGATCCTCCGTCTAATCTTAGTTCGATGTTGGCCATTAAAAAAATGACCATTGGTTTTGGAAGAAACAATTAAATATGTATGGTATCGATCAAATAAACATATTCAAGAGAAGAATGTAAAATCTTAGATGGCGTCATACATAACATATTTTTTCTTGTAACACATTTGATGTTTAAGCTTGGAATAAGATGTTTCATGAGCTTATTGTTAATACGAAATGGATAGAGGTAGGGGTCAACAGAAGCTGAAAACTGAAAAATTTAAATACCTCCCTTAATATTCAAGATATAACGATATTTACAGTCAATTAACAACATTATTGGTTCTATACAATTTTTTGGACTGACTTGTAAAATGGGAATATATCAAATTTTCTATATTCCTCCCTTCCCCTCTTATTTCAGCTTTTAACGAACATGCTCTTTAGTTATACATAGAGCGTTTGATAACCGAGTTTGTTAAAAATTGTGAACGGACCTCGTTTTAGTCATTTCCTAGGTAGGATCAAAGAATATATTAATATAGTTTACCTAAATACCTAGATTTCAGATTTCCCTGATGTTATCTACATTTAGCTGTAATAGGAGAATAATTTATCAAATGATGTATAAAATTCTATAGAGGGTCAACAAGGTACTTTTAAGTATTGAATTATATCAACAGTTTTTGAGCATATATTATATTTCTGTGAGGTGCTTGATACTTTTAGAGGAATAATGATCGTTCCCCATTATCATTTACCTATGAAGAATAATCTTTGGTTGTCATAACATAATTTTCTTAAGCCTAAATTTAATCAAAGGTGTATTACCAAAAGGGAGCGGTATAAGGCTTTCGAGAGCCCTTATGGCAAGCAAAGCCTTTGCTTTCTCTCTGCCGGAGGACGAACAATCGGGAAATCCGAGACTACACCAAGAAAAGGCTACCAATTAACTTGATGGTGTCATTAGCTTTTTAGAGACATAAAAAAGAGGAGAAAGGTTTCCTTTATATAGGATAAGGATCTTAATGAGCTCTGAAAAACGAGCTTTTCAAAATTAGACTTAGTCTTAAGCAGATTGGAAAAGGTATTATTAGTTTTTCTTGAGTATCGTTTCTCAAATCCATAAAGCCTCTCAAACTTTCAACAAGACTCTTTTCAATGCAGGGAGACATTTAGATTTAAATGATCTATTTTAGAACACAATTTGAAAGTATATTTATTTGTTTAATTTTTATTATAATTTATAATAAAAATAAATAAATACTTATTATTAAATAATGATTTTTATTTATTTATTTATTTTATAGTTTTTGAAGTTTTAATGTACAATTCAAAGAAGATTTAACACACTTTGTCCCCCACTTTGGGAAAAGAACATACACACACACACACACACACACACACACACACACACACACACACACACACATACACGACCACTCACACATATTATGTGAGTGGGTTTGAGTCCTTTTAGCAATTAAATGAAAAACTTGACATCGTACCTTAAATCATAAGTTCCGTTTTACTTAAACGTAAATTGTACTACCTGAATGTAAGTACTACGACCAGAACTTCGGATACAGAAATTAGTCCTATATCATATTGTAGCAGTAAAATTGTGGTATTCAGCACAATAGCTCAATTGAATTTATGGTCATAATATGGCTCAGAATGGGGAAAAGTGTACAGACAAAGAAGGTGGACAAATTATAATAGTGATAAAGTTTCTGTATTACCAAACATCGTTAATTACACTAACAGATGGAACAAAAAGAGCTAAGCAACATTTTTTATTGTCTTATTCATATTCAGTAGACCAAAGTGCATTAATATTAGCTAATTTTGAGCCCAAACCATTTTCATTGTTGGTCGGTGTTATTGAAGAAGGAAATCTGTACTCAAATGCCATTAAAATACAAGGGGAATACTAAGGCACTCTTTTATCCTTTCTATAAATAAATATATAAAGTCAATTTTTAGAAGTGAATCTGGCGGAGAGTGTACAAATAAGTGCAATAAATGATTCATTTTTATTGATGTATGCAGATGACCTAGCTATATAATGGCATGATAATTTACTTAAACATACATGAATTAAACATTTTAAAGAAATATTGTGACGCAATGTTGCTTTCAGTGAACACTCAAAAACAATGATTTTACCATATCACAAAGGAGGGCTATCAAAACCATGTTTTATTATAATACACCGATCCAGTTCACAAACACATTTACATATTTGGGTGAACCTTTCTCATTCACTGGAAAATTCTATCAAGCCGGTACTCAGATTATGGCAAAAGGCTGTTCTGCCAAAGCTGCCACCTTGCACATACTTAATAAATGCAAACCTGTTGTTTTCTTGTCTGACATCAGCTTCCTTCACCATCCAGCACCTAAAAAATGGAAATGTATACTTGTTAAATGCACTAAGTGAGAGTGCACTCTTGAATCTATTTGAAATATGGGATTGAGATTATTCGGATGTGATTGAGAAGGCTCAACTAAACATCTTTAAATGGCTAATGTGTCGTCCTAAAAACACTCCTAATGCTTATATTAGAATAGAATTCAAACGAACACACAGCTAATTGAACTTTTTCAACAGGAAGTTGAGATGATGGAGGGCTCTACAAGAGGAGTTGGCAAACGACATGTCATTTACTAAAGATTTTAAAATATATAATAAATTAAAATAAACTGGTAGACTTCCACGGTCCTGGTCATTAATACTGTTAAGGTCTTCGGGTATTGACCGTGTCTGCATTTTAGTTGACAAGTATATGGCAACTAAAATGCAGTCACGGTCAATACCCGAAGACCTTAACAGTATTAAAGATAATAAACTGTTTTCTTGGAAGTAATGCCTAAGTGCAGAACTAAAGTCAATTATCGAGTTCCTTATTTCTTTGTATTACAATATTCCGCATCTACTGTTGACATTAGCGGTAGATGGATCTATATTTGTTGGAACAAACAAGTTTCAGTTAAAAATGCAAAAAGGCTTTTTATGTCTTCTTCATCGTCTCTAAGGACTTCTTTTAAGTTCGGTTTGAGGTAGCTCTTCTTGGAAGATCGTATTTTTTATAATTGAGGAGAAGATGTGAGACGGTAAGCTGGGCATTACAACAATCGCAGGTTGGTGAGAATAAGCCTTTCAATAAATATCTATGTGTATCTTTCTTTGTCCAAGTCGGACATGAGCAAGAACTACTTCCTCTTTTCTGATTTTTCTACTACTTGCAGTATTCCAACGCTCAGTAATTTCTTTGATTTGTCGCAGTTTATTGTCGTGTTTTTTCGACCAGTCTGACTCCCACCTTTGAAATATGAGCTTTTGAAACTCTCGTTTCCAATCATCTGGGGAGATGAGGGACGAGTTCCTTAGAAGGCTTTGAAACATAATTTTTGCAGTCAACGGAGATTTCCTAGGGTACTGCATCTATAATAACATTATCCCAATATTTTAAATGTAAAATGTTATTAAAATGTAATTTGCGTTTTGCATTTGAATTCCACAAAATTAAGTAAAAAGGAAAAAAACGACTACGCGATTCTCCCAGTGATAACTATGAAATTTCGTTAGATTTATTGGGCTGGGAGAATTGGAAGTCTCCAATTTCTTGCAATAATAATTGGTTTTTTAATGTGTTCAAATTATGCATACAAGTTCGGTTTATGCAGATGATATTATTATATATAATATAAGGAGGGTATATGCTAATAAGTGAAGGGCTTTATCGATATCCAGTGCCATTGGGAAGATAGGAGGGCATAAATAACTGTTCTCCATTTCCTTCACTTCCGCCCCCGCATCGTGATTACACCAATTCCCAAGCAGTAGGCACCCTCATCTTCTATCCCATCTCATCAATTCGCACAAAATAGTATTTCAAGAGGTGATCCTTATTCTAAAAAGAACCAATGCGAATTTGTTTCACTCTAACGTGGAAGTGTGAATTTATATTGCTTCAGAATAACAGGTACTCAATAAAATTAAATATATGAAAAATTAAACAGAGATAGTCACGTATTTGGGAAGTACGGAGGAGATGAAAAGAGCCGACCGATGAAGGACTATTCGAGCCCGAAGTGTCTAACAGTGCCGGGACTGTTCCAGCCAACGTGTCTAGTTCCTTCTGGGCATTCTGTTTGATGTTTTCCGACAAGTGATATAAGGGGCCCTGCTCGACCCGAGTCAGTTTAGTTTGCTCTTAGCTGTCTTCAAGTGATCATCAGTGCGTTCAGTGCAACAGTGCGACTTGGTGTAATGCGCTAAAGTGTTTTAAGTATAGAACAGTGTTGTGCCGTGCCTCTGTAAAGAACAGTATAGTGCCGTGTGTAAGACAGGGCAGTGCGTTAACTTCGCGAAGTAAAGGACAGTGCAGTGCCGTGTTTTTTGTGAACTTTAGTGATCGTGAGTGAATTATAGGACTGTTTAATAACAAGAACAGTGAAACAATCAGTTCATACTGTGGAGTAGTAGTTAAGAATAATTAACCAAGTGTGTAGTGCATTGTTAAATAAATTGTGGAGTGATAAAAACTCAGAAGCTTGTGTGTGTTTAATTTTTCAATCCAAAAACTGTAATAAACAACGTTTATTACTGATTTTGTAATAAACGTAACAATACATTTAGTTAGATCAAACATATATTGAGTGATATTCCAATCACACAAAGAACAGGAGTAGCAAGAGTTTCCACAAGTATTTATACACCAAAAGCAAAGCAAGAAGAACACAAATGCAATGCATCATTATTAGTGTTATATCCTTATTACGGAACTCATAATTTGACAGTAGTAATCCTTTAAAAAATTATTTTCTGATATTATTTAAGTTAAAATAATATCACAAAATATTTTTTTTTTAAATATTTTCATAGACATGCATTGTTAATTACTTTAAATGGTAAATATAGTATGGAGACTATTAAAAACGGCGAATTAATTTCTCTCCATAGTTAACTGATTTCCCTATAGTATCTATTATATTTTTAGTTTCATTCGCAAAACCAGTGTGCCCAGCACAAATGCACACAATTTCTAACAGAATATGGACAAGATATTATTTACCAAGATTTAAAATTCAAGAGCGTGACAATTGTATTTTTTACATACACTCTATGACTCCTCAACTTGTAATCCAAGTAGGTTAAATTTAAAAATGAAAATTAGTTAAAAAGGAGGTAATAGTCTAGAACCTCCTCATATATTATTTAATGAATATAATAAATAACTCATATATAGATATAGATGTAGCAAAAACACATTAGAATTTAAAGTTGATTCAGGAATGAGAATTACAATTTAATATACTTTGGCTTACATACACACACAAATCAAAAAAGACCAAAACCGTAACATTGGTTTAGTATAAATTCATTTAATTTGTTTTTCAATTTCATTTTATTTTGTAAGTATTTCGTATATATCACAATTTTATTTTATGATAACAGTTCATTAAAAACCCAATTAATTTAAAAATAACCAGATATGCTATAAGCCGATCGGCATGGACCATGTGCTCAAATAAATAACTTCTCATAGGGTGTCCATGAAGAGAAAAAAAGGGGGAAAAAAAGAGCTGTGGAAACATATATACATAATGAAAATATTATGTTTCATATAGGATTGGTTATAATTTTGTTTGCTCACACAGAGTTGATTCCACATTCCTAGTGTCTACTTTCCAATAAGAACATATAAGTGGAATTTTATCTGAGCATATTTTCCATTCTCGTGAATTATTATTAAAATTACGGAGGAGTTGATGGTCAGCCATTGAAGTGAGTAGATGTAATTGTGAGCTCTTGTAACTTTGTCTATTATAGTGGACATAGTGAATTTTCAGTTGTGAAAAGTGGCACAGTTATAGTTTTAGTTACAGTTAACAATTTTGTGGACTTACAGCTGTGTTCATTAAGTACTTCGATCACAACGTGGAGTGAAATAGCTCAGAAGAGGATTAGGCAGTTCTTAACCTGCCCCAGCTAAGTCTAAATTTAATTTCTGTTTAAATGTTATATTATTAAAAAAGGTCACTATTTCCGTTTAATTTGAAATATTCAACCACATCCCTATTATTAAATCATTTATTTATACTATATCTATTTCTCCTGTTCTCAACTATCTCAATAATATAATTACATTAAATATCATAATAGACAATGAAACATCCACCTGATATTAACTCCCCCCATAAATCCCCTCACAAAAAAAAAATCAAAAGAACATGGAATCAGATCTTAGAAGTTAATAATATAAGTCCTCATAATGAGAATTCTATTAACATAAACAAATTTTTAACTGTTGAAAATGAAGGAGAAGGAGATCTTAAAAAAGTATCTCCATTCTTAATAGCAAAAACAATAAATAATCTATGTGGTGAACCTAAAAACATAAAGAAATTACGAAATGGGTCATTACTGATTGAAACAATAAACAAAACTCAATCAGACAAATTAATGATGTTGCAAAACTTTGGATCAGTCCCAGTCAAAGTTCGGCCTCATGAAAAACTAAATATTTGTAAAGGGGTAATCTTTTGTCCTGACTTGGACAATGTGCAGGAACAGGACATATTGGACGAATTGAAAAATGATAAGGTGACAGGTGTAAAAAGAATAGTATCTAAAAAATTGGGAACTGAAAGGAAAACACATTTATATGTGTTAACTTTCTCATTGCCAACACTTCCAGAAACTATCACAGTCGGATTTTATAAACTTAAAATCAAAATATATATTCCAAATCCTTTAAGATGCAGAAAATGTCTGAAATTTGGGCACTTCTCTGACAGCTGTGAAAAGGATCCAATATGTGGATTTTGTCTAAATAATGTTCACCCTGGAACTAATTGTTCTACTTTTGTTCCTACATGTGTCAACTGTGGTGATAGACACCACAGCCTTGATTTGAAATGTCCTAAGTACATAGATGAGAAAGGTATCAAACTAATCCAATTTAGAGATAAGGTCACATATACCTTAGCAAAGAAACAGTATTTTCAGGCACAGGGAACATCGATGAACTATGCTGCAGCAGCCAAAAAGAAGAAGAACTGTGTAGAAATCGGTACACAAACAGATACATTTATTACAGGAGCATTCATTAATAGTGAGCAGGTTAGTTTACCTGCACCTGTTATCACTAAGACAGCACGTGGGCCTAGCACTAGTACACAGGCCTTATCTCCCCTACCCCCCTCCTCTCTCCCTCTCCCTGAGGTAGGGCCTTCCCCTCCCGTCCCTCGCCCTATCTCACCCCTCCGCCCTATCCCTTCCACCTCTCCTCTAGTCCCTATCCCTTCCCCTACCTCAATACACCCTGTTATCACTATAGATAGCGGGTGTCAGGGAGATGGGTCGGAGCCCTTTAAAACCCCCCTGCCGAAACGTAGTCCGTCAGTGAGGGGGAAAAAAAGCAACCTAAAGACAAAACCAAAGAAGGGAGCATACAAAATAAAAACGAAATGGAGACTAATTAATTCACAAACAATGATCTCTAAATCCAGATGTATTTCATTCTGCAAATACACACAAATTCACCCCGTTATTAAGGTTAAACTCTTAAAAAACTTTATCCTAGGCACCATAAGAAATTTTACATTTTACTGTATATATAATACGATATCCCGTGATCATTTAGCCATAATAAATATCAACACATATCTCACCTTTAGATTCTACATGCGATTCACATTTCTTACAATAACAAAAACAGCACTATCCATGACTAACGAACAATCAAATACTCAGGAATTAGGCAATAATATAAGTACTGACTTAAGGCATTTTAAGATAAAATATTTGTGTATAAATAATTTCAAACCAAATTTTAAAATAAGAAACACTGTATGTAATAAATATAACAGGAATATAATATCTATATTAGCTAATTTGTTGGAAAACATTACCTTTCCAATATCATGCCGCTTTTAAGTTGGAACTGTAGAGGTATCAGAACCCAATTTGAAGAAATGAAAATTCTCCTACAAGATACTGATCCAGCTGCCATATGTCTTCAAGAAACTAAACTCACCCCAAATATAAACGTGAACATTAAAGACTACATTCTATTCAGAAGGGACAAAGAAATATCAGAAGAACAACACGCACATGGAGGAGTTATGATAGCAATAAAAAAACATCTACATTCAGAGGAATTACAAATTGTCACCCCACTACAAGCCATAATAGTTAAAATAAAATTATCCTTTGACGTCACCATCTGTAATGTTTACTTGCCACCTAATGAAAACATCAATGAATTAGCCCTATTACAACTGATCAACAATCTTCCCACCCCCTATATCGTCGTAGGAGACATGAACGGATCTCACCGTTCCTGGAGTTCAGGTCTGCCTAATTCAAGAGGTAATATACTTCGTAGAATAATTGATGCTACAGACTCATATCTATTAAATTCAGGAGACATGACCCACATATGCCCCAGAACCGGAACACAATCTGCAATAGATTTAGCCTTTTCTTCACCAAACCTTGAAAATCACATCACATGGGAGGTATGCCACCAACAATATGGAAGCGACCACTTTCCAATCAAATTAAACTTCAATAATGAGTTAATTACACAAAAAAATCACCCAAAATGGATAATAGACAAGGCAAACTGGAATGATTTTCAAAGCAGTATAAATGATAATTTGCAGAACCTTTCTGAAAATATTAATGAAACAATAGAAAACATTACACAAACAATAATACAAGCAGCAAAAATTTCCATACCAAAGAGCAAAGGCGTGCCCAAGCCAAATCATGCTCCGTGGTTTGATAATGAGTGCCGTGAAGCATTAAAAAGGAAAAATAAAGCACTACGAACATTTCAGCAACATCCATCAACAGAAAATCTTATCAACTATAAAAAAGAAAAAGCAATAACCCGGAATTTAGTTAAAACAAAGAAAAAAACTTCTTGGATCCGTTATGTGGAATCTATAAACATGCATACTCCTATAAAAAATGTATGGAGAAAAATAAATAGCATAGCGGGCAAGTTTAAAACAGAAACCCCAATTCTAAAAATGAACGGAGAAATTGTAAATGAGCCTCAAACATTATCAGAAGCTTTTGCGAACCACTATTCCACCATCTCAAATTCACAACCTTTAGATGAAGCACACAACCGTACTACAGATGACATAGATTTCTCAGACTCCACTGATTCCATAAACTCCCAGCACTATGATTATAATTGCCCATTTACATCCTGGGAATTACAAAATGCTATAGATGAACTTAAACCTTCAACTCCAGGCCAAGACGAAATTCATAATCTAATGATCAAAAACCTCCCACCGGCAGCAAAAACCAGAATACTACATATATTCAATAGGATTTGGGAGACTTCAATATATCCGGATAAATGGCGAGAGGCAATAATCATTCCCATCCTCAAACCTGACAAAGATAAATATTCCATCAATAGCTATCGACCCATTTCACTTACCAGTTGTCTCTCTAAGTTGCTTGAAAAAATTGTAAATAAAAGGCTAATATGGATAATTGAAAGATACAATTTGCTATCAGACAACCAATGTGGCTTCCGCAAAGGCAGATCAACAACTGATGGGCTAGTCACAATGGAGGCCGAAATATACAACACCTTCATCCAACAACAAGAAGCAATAGGCATATTTTTTGACATTGAAAAAGCATACGACACCATAAACAGAAATTCCATAATTACAACTCTTTTCGGTTGGGGCATCAGAGGCAATCTAGGCAACTTCCTCAAAAGCTTCCTTGATAAAAGATACATAAGAATCAGGATAGGAGACAAGGTATCCAGTATGAAGGAGACAAAGTTTGGCATCCCACAAGGTAGTGTTCTGAGTTGCATCCTCTTCGCAATAGCCATAAATTCAATAGTCACCGTCATACCAAGGACAATTAAATTCTTTTTGTTTGTCGACGATCTCACCATCTTCCTTAAATTTAGAAGTCTGAGGTGGGTAAAAAGAACACTACAAAGCCTGTTATATAGCCTTCAAAACTGGTCAAATGAAAACAATCTTCATTTCTCAACTGAGAAGACTAAATGTATTCTATTTTCCAGGAAACGAACTCCATCCCAACCTCCAGACCTTTACTTAAATGCTAGTATCTTAAATTTCCAAGACGAAACCAAATTTCTAGGCCTAATATTGGACAAAAGGTTAACCTGGAAGAACCACATTCTAAAATTGCGAGACCAATGTTCAAATCGATTAAGAATTATGAGAGTTTTAGCAAACACCTCCTGGGGAGCAGATCGCAAGTCTCTGCTAACTCTCTACACCAGCTTGATCAGATCAAAAATAGACTACGGGAGTGCCGTATATTCATCGGCAAGTAGCCGAAACCTCCTATTACTCGATTCGATCCACCACACAGGCATCCGACTAGCCACCGGAGCCTTCAGAACCAGCCCTATAGTCAGTTTATGTGCAGAAGCTTCTCTTCCACCTCTAGTATTCCGACGCCAGGCAATAGTGAACACATACATCTCAAAACTCAAGCTACAACCCAGGAACCCAGCACATAGCTATATATTCCATCCACGATATATAAGAGCATACAATAGCAGACCATCCCACCCCGCTCCACTAGGTATACGACATCTCCAAGTAGCAACCGATATTCATGGAATTGAAGCTGTGCTTCCTGATATCGCCCAAGAATTCCCACTATGGAATATTCAACCCCCTAACATAGACTACAAACTGCGGTCACTGGATAGGAACACCGAAATCGACCAAATATATTACTACTTAAATGCGCACAAAGACTTCACAACCATATACACTGATGGATCCAAAAATAGAGAACATGTAGGATATGCAGTGATTATGGGAAAATTAATAAAGAAAAATAAACTACCCCCATTCGCTTCCATCCATACGGCCGAGCTCCAAGCAATAGCTACAGCACTATACCTAGCCATAAATGCCAATCACACCAAGATCTTGATCTGCACCGACTCCATGTCCGCTCTTCAAAGTATCCAGAACTCCAAATCACACATCACAATAACAAAAATTTACAACTACCTACATATTTTAAACAACTTGGGAAAAGAAATTAAACTGCTGTGGATACCTGCACACTCAGGAATCGTAGGAAATGAGTCGGCTGATAAAGCCGCAAAGGAAGCAGCGCATATGGTAGGACCTGAACTCATTGTCTACGAAGCAAGCGATATGAGCGCTTGGCTAAATAAGAAAGTCCGGGACAATTGGCATTTAATGTGGTCAGAAGTGCCCCTCACAAATAAGTTGAGAAATATAAAACATTCTCCAGGGAAATGGTGTAGCTCCTACAGAGGAAACCGAAGAGAGGAGCTAGTGACAACAAGACTTCGCATAGGACACACAAATCATACACATATCCATCTGATTACGAAAGACCCTGAACCACTATGCGAGCATTGTAATGTCCCGTTCACTATTCAGCATCTAGTAGAAGAATGTCAAGCTGCCCAAACTACATTGGAAGACAATGGAATCCCCCCAAACATAAAAATGGCATTACAAGACTCATCCCAAGCAATAGATAAAATTATTCTGTTCCTAAAACAGCTGTCACTTTATAATAAAATTTAATAGACATCAATTAGATGAATAGTTTATAAGATGTATACACTACATTCAAAAGTGAAAATACTTTTATATGCATATAAATGTGTGTATGCGGGTATATGTATGTGTATGTGTACATATTGCATATATGATGTTTGTGTATATGTATGTATATAGTGAGACTCAAGTGGGAAAAAAAAAAAAAAAAAAAAAAAATAAAAAAATAAAAAAAATAAAAAAAATGCAGTGTGTATGTATGTGTGAGAGTGTGATGAATTGATTATAATTACTTGTAAAATAAAAAAAAAATAATAATAAAAAAAAATATATATATAAAAAAAAAAAAATAAAAAATAAAAAATAAAATAAATAAGTACATGAAACCATCCAGGCGAAACTAATTTCACTCATAAAAAGAAAGAGTCCCCATCAGTAACAACCTCCACAGACAGAAATAACAGTACCATACAACATTAAGAAAACTACCCCTACCAAGTGAAGAAAGAAAAGTCCAGAAGAAGAAATGATTGCTCTTACAAACATGACAGCTTCAGCCTGCTGGCTTTAAAGAGGAGCTAGCTAGCAGTATTCATAGGCTTGGTGGTAAGCTGCAAGAATGCAGGTGATGAGGGCGAAGAGGAGGGAGGCTAGATCCCTGGAATGGCAGAATTCTGATAATCCAAGGTGGTTTTCATCTATTTATTTATGTATAAAAAAAAAAAAAAATAATAAATAAAAATATATATATTTAAAAAAAAAAAAAAAAAAAAAAAAATGCAGTAAGTGTATGTATGAGTAAATGTGTGAGTATGTTTGATAAAATGATTTCAATTAATTGGAAAAAAAAAAAAAAAAAAAAAAAAAAAAAAAAAAAAAAAAATGAAAAAAAGTACATACAGTGTGAGTCATTTAATTGTAATATTAGCTATTGAAATACCAGTAGAAAATAAGTAATTTTAAGAAAGAAAACTTAGATTTAGTTAATAAATAATTATATAAAAATTAGTGACTTAAATACCCTTAGGATATGGCAAGAGCAGTACCTATATACAATCTATTAAATAATATTATTTATGACATAAAGTATACAGACACTTGCAAACAGCATCATACTTATATAAAGGGCATAATAACCTAGCTGTTGATTGCCCAAACCACATTAATCCTAATCCTATTAAAATTACGCTCTAATAAGTAGTTTTGAATAATTATAAATTATTTTTTTTCAACGTTTTCTATGTAAGTGATTATTATTCGTACTTGATTTCAATTTAAATCTTCAGAAGAATGTGTTGCCTATCATAGCTTTGGATAGTTTTAACATTGCCAAAAGGAGGTCCTATCTTTATTATGCTCAGTATTCAATTGTGAGTAAGTTGTGCTCTTGAAGACGTGAGATGAATATGAAAGAGATTAGATTTTATTGACTCAAACTGTCTTGAATTGAGTTAAAATGGCCAAGAATTTGCTCTAATTTTCCAAAATACTTCTCTACTGTATATTCAATGAATGTTTATTTTCTAAACATTCTGGAGACCTAAACTTACTTTAGTACCTGAAACACCTAACCTGCTAAATAATACTTAATTTTGACTATAAACGTGTAACCTATAAAATAAAATAATTTATTGAGGTCCACTTTTTGCAACTAAGGCTAATTGAGGTTATCAACAGGTTACCACACTTTTCTAGCCAGGGTAGGGCTAAGGATTTTATTTAGTGAATTCCGTCACTAAAAAACTCCTATTTAAAATAAGATAGAAACACTATAGAAAACAGTTTATTGGACGCTTAAGAACAATGTGAAAAGTTATTAATCAATGGTAAAGGAAATAATGAGATATTATTATAGAATTATAAGTAAATCCATACCAAAATAAAAACATAAAATAAATATTTATAAATCTTTACGAGGACATTTTAACTGTGTGTCCACGGTTATATATTAATTAAATTTATTACTTTCATGCTTCTTTATCATCCATTTACTTCTGCTTAAGTCTTTATTGGAATTTCCTGAAAACAGTGAATGGAAACTTTGGCACTTCAGAATTTATAATCAACAAGGAAGGAAACTAAGTTATTAGCTTTCAATAAGTAACATGTTAAGACTACCGACATTTGAGGAACCAAGAGAAACCTGAAATGTTAACTCTGACTAGGAACGGTTTTAAGGAAATTACATGAAGGAAAAGTAGGCAATTTTTTTCGAAATTAAAATAATATTTATTTTATCATTTGATGATTGATATCAACATTTTTTCGGATGCAGGGAAATGAAACTAGACATTACGGTGGAGAAGCGTAATTAGTGATTTTTCTTACATGTCCGGAAATTAGGAAATAAATTTTATTTTCAACCTTAAACTGCAATATTTGATCCAGCACTATGAGAACATGAAATATATTGTTGCGAAAATTAAATACAAGAAAAATTAAAGAGGAATAGTCACGTATTTGGGAAGGAGATGAAAGAAGCCGACCTAGGAAGGACTATTTGCGCCTGAAGTGTCTAGTGGAGCCTGGATTGTTCCAGACTAAGAGTCCAGACAGCCTCCTTCGATGTTGCCGCTCCTCTATATCAGCGTGTACAACTCGCCCGAAAGTCAGTTAGTATGTTCTCAGCTGTCTTCAAGTGATCATCAGTGCGACTTAGTGCAGTGCGGTAAGTGTTTTATGTAATGAACAGTGTTGTGCCGTGACTCTGTAAAGAACAGTATAGTGCCGTGTTTAAGACAGTGAAGTGCCGTTAACTTCGCGAAGTAAAGGGCAGTGCAGTGCCGACTTTTTGTGAACTTCAGTGACCGTGAGTGAATTAATGGACTGTGTAATCTGAAGAACAGTGACTCTATCAGTGCATACTGTGAGTAGTAATTAATAATAATTAAACTAGTTTATAATGTATTGTTAAATAAATTGTGCAGTGATAAAAACTCAGAAACTTGTGTGTGTTTTCAATCCAAAATAACTCTAATCAACACTTTTATTACTGACAGTTGTAATAAACGTAACAATATATATTATTGCGTCAGACTTCATGTCAGCACAATCTAGTATTGGGTATTAAATGAAGCTCTATGATAACCAACAACGGAAAATCAATGAATTTGGGCATTTGAAGATATTTTACCCAACCTCAAAAGTGGATTTCCCTTAGAGAAATGTGCTAAATAGGTACAAATTCAGACTATACGTCTATAAATTAATTTATTTACATGACAATGTGGAAGGTTATTTAGAAGAATTTCAAACCATTAGCAGGACCTACAGTTAAATAAATTATTATAGTAAAAAGAAATGTGAGGGCAGTTAACAGTTAAGAAAACGGCCGACCTAGCTCTTGGCAGGAAACTCTCATCCGTTATCCGTCAAGATTTCATAAAAAATGCAAATATCTCGGTTAATATTCAAGATAGAGAATAAACGTTCATACAATATTTATAGTAAATTTAATTTGCAATAAGATTGATTTTATACAATTTTTCGATCCGATCTATAGTAACGGAAATATTTCGAATTTTCGAAAATCCTTCCCTCTAAACCCCCCCCCCCCTCCCACTGGTCCGATTTCAGCCATTACCGAACTTGATCTTTCTTATTACATAAACCGACTAAATATCGAGTTTGGTAACAATGAAACAAAAATTGCGACCGCTAGAGTGGTAACAGATATATATATATATATATATATATATATATATATATATATATATATATATATATATATATACAGTTTTGAATGGATCTCATTTTCGTCATCTACTAGGTCGGATCGATGGACATTTGAAAAAATTCCTTCATGAGTAAAACCTTAATAGCTGATTTCCCTCAAGGGAAATCGGCTAAAATTGAAGGTGTGAGAAAGAAACTTGAAGCAGAATAAAGCGATCTATCAGAGCCTATAAAGCAGAAGCACTGCTATTGACAGCTGCTTTGATTATTGTGATTTAATAGGAGTGTTTTGCAGATACATAAAGAAAGATCAAGTTCGTTTATGGCTGAAATCGGACCAGTGAGAGGGGAGGTTCAGAAGGGAAGAGTTTCTAAAATTTGAAATATTTCCGTTACTATACGTCGGATCGAAAAATTGTACAGAATCAATCCTATTGTAAATTAAATTTACTATAAATATTGTTATATACGTTTATTCTCTATCTTGAATATTAACCGAGGTAATTGAATTTTTATTAAATCTAGGCGGCTAACGGCTGGGTGACTATCCCGCCAAAAGCTAGTTTGGCCGTTTCCTTAACTGCTCGACTCTCTTGAAATTCCTCTATTTTACAACTTCACGTGGGAAATCTGCTTAGTTTACGCAGCCCCTGCGTGACGGACTTTTTGTTATAAACTATATAAATGTTTAGTACTTGAGCATTGAGTGAATCGGTGGTAGTCGGGATTGCTCGGCCTTTTTCGGCACCCTGCTGGCAATTCGGTGTATATCTTAATTAGTTGTATATACACGTTCTACCGTCCACGTGGCTGCACTCTCCAGCTTTTCCAAGTTCCAAGAACTTTATCAAGCACAAGGCTTTTCCAAAATTGGAGGAAACCTTATTCTTGGAGTTCAGGAGTTCCAGAACGGCCGTTGGGGAAGAGAAATGGTGGAATTCCTTTGATGGTATCAGATATCTGACTCACCCAGACTGTGAGTGCTCTCCCTAAAGACGGTGAGAATAATATTTTTAGTTAACAGTTAATTATAAACCATATATTTCATAACTGAGTTCAGTTTAATTTAATTCATTTGTAAGCATGTATGCATATTTGTCCTTATTTTTACTACTCAAAAGAAGTAAAATATAATTTAATTTTCATCAACAACCCGGCTGGATATGTTGAGATCGAATGGACTAGAATTTTCACCTTCTGTTCGCCATAAATAAAAAAAAAAACTAAATAGACTTCCCACGTGAAGTTTTAGAATGGATAAATCTACATACTTGTAAGACTTATAATATATATATAATATTGAGTTCAATGAAATCAATATTTGGTATTTAACCTTGGAATGGGGTGGTTCATGATATAAGAGCTTATTATTTAATATATGACATGACTAGGAGTGGGCATTACTGAAGGTTGAAAACAGAAAAATTCAAATATCTCGGTTAATATTCAAGATAGAGAATAAATGATAAATAGGAATATGTATAGTAAATTTAATTTGCAATTAAACTGGTTCTATACAATAATCAAAAAATCTATTCTATATAAAAATCAATTTCGATCCGACGTACAGTAACAGAGATCCTCTTCCTGGTCAAATTTAAGCCATTATGGAACTTAACCTTTAATTTTTAAAAAAAACGTTTAAATACAAAATTTGATAACGATCAAACACAACTTGCTACCGCTAGAGTGTTAATAGGTAAATAATAACAGCAAATACTTCCCTTAAGGAAAATTTGCTGAAAATTATAGGTTTATCTAATTGCAGTCATCACAGATATTCGTTCTCTTAGTGTTTATAATTATAATAAGAGCATCGTGTTTATTTGAAAATGACAGACGCAGCTCTAGGAAATTTGGAATGCTTTATTAGACAGTGAGATGATTATAAGGTAATGCCCTACCACTAGTAAATATATCATTAATGGCTAATGATTCCATATAAAATCAAGCTTATGCCAGACTAATGTTGTTTGCTTATCCCCAAGTGGAAACTTGAGCAGTTTAGAACAAGGTTCAAAGGCTATGTGACCAGCGCAATAGGATTATCTACAATCTTAATATCGTTCAAATGTGACTTCAATCTAATCTTCGTTATAAAATGGCGGAATGTCAACAGATGAAAAACACATCATCTATCTTTCACCCACATATTTTTCACTCTGGATGTTAAATATATATATATATATATATATATATATATATATATATATATATATATATATATATATATATATATATATATATATATATATATATATATAAAAGAGGTAATATATATGTAATATATATATATATATATATATATATATATATATATATACTCGTATATATATAACGTATGTTTTATCTATGTTCTGACACTCTGGCATTTATCATCCACAATACTAATGTTCAACCCGATAGCTAAAGAACATCTTGTAGCTATTACATTATCTAATCTTACCTTAATTTTGTTCCAGAACCGACGGGTTGAAAACAATTGCGAAGTTACAAATAATCCATAATGATGAAATATAAACCATTGCAAACATAATGGATTAGATGGTGAAATAGAAAATATTTATTTCTAAGGGATTAAACAAATTAGTGTGTTCAAAACACAGATCTTGATGGTGTTGTGAACAGAGAATGAATGCTTCCACAGCAATTCTCCTTCACTGCAAGCCATACTTTTTCATCCTTCAATGTTATTCATTCAAACCTAATATCAAATTACGTTTCGCTAAGCAAATCTATCCACGAGCATTCGATTATTATAAAATAACTGATAACAATCTTAAAAAAAAAAAAAACTGCAGTCAGGGGACTGCCGGTAGAAGTGAAAACTCCTTTAGCTTTGATCGCTCAATTTTGGCATTGCTGAGAAATTTTTTTTACGAAGTCTTATTTTAAAAATATTTTTAGTTATTTATCAATAAGTAACAGTTATGTTCTATTTTACATGAAAAAATGAAATGACAAAAATAATAGTGATAAAAAAAAAATAATGTACCATGAATTGTTTTATTTATCAATATAAAATACTATACATAATTATTTCAGTTATTTTACATAAAAGAAAAAAAATTACATTTCAGAATTATTACAAATGCTTTACAAAAATAAGTTAAGTACACTCAGAAAAATCAATTTCTATCCATAATTTCAACAACTCTTGCACCATCATCACTGCCAGCATCATCACCAATTTCTAAAACTGATACAATCGGTATATGATAGCTAAAGTAGGATACAAACAGTTTTGATTCGAATTTATTTAAATATCGGAATTTATTTAAATATTCGAATTTATTTATTTTAAATATTCGAATTTATTTAAACTTCGGATTAAAATATCTATGAAAGTAAAAAGGGTAGATATATAGTATCTGTAAACGAAATGATGCTGGTTTTGTCCTCTTTAAAATGGTATGCGAACGAAAACTCTAGCTAAGTTGGTTCAGGAGTTATGAAGAAAAGAAGCTCCTTTAGCTTTGAGTTGAGTACTAGCGGTGGCGGTGGCGGTGTCGCGATTTCATACTTTTTTCCTCTCCCGCAAATGCTTCCTTACGGGGTGCACAACGTGCCTAAAGAAGTTTTCACTTCAATTGTAAATAAACTATCAAATGATTAGGTTATAAAATACCATATGATTTTATTTCTAAACCTTAGTACTAGCGGTGGCGGTGGCGGTGTCGCGATTTCATACTTTTTTCCTCTCCCGCAAATGCTTCCTTACGGGGTGCACAACGTGCCTAAAGAAGTTTTCACTTCAAAAACAAAAAAAAAAAAAAAAAAAAAAAAAAAACCTTTATCTAATTAAGCTGAACGGAATGAGGGAAATCAGCTATTGTGGTCGTACTCATGACGCGATTTTCGAAAAATTTCTTCAAATGTCCATCGATACTACCCAGGAGATGATGAAAATGAGGTCCGTTCAAAATTAATATATATATATATATATATATATATATATATATATATATATATATATATATTATAATGAAAGGTTAATTATAATTATTATTATTTAAATTTAATCTATTTACCGGCTACTTCTCAGGGTCATATATTGCACGGCAAGCATTCCCGTTTCCACCATCTCTGCTATAAGAGCTAATTTATCTATTTAATCAGAGATATAGCACAATTAGGCTAGATAATTAAAGAAACACTTACTCTCTTTGCATCTTGGGAGTCGACTCCTGTTCCTGTCCTGCGAGATTGACCTTTGGATTCACCGGGCTCCTCTGTCCGTCCCTTGACAGGTGCTGCTACCTCGTTTAAAGCCTAGTACTAATCACTCTGATCTCATAGATATAGAGACAGCGGAGTGGCTCTAAAGCTCGACCGTTACATATGCCCCCCCAGAGAGAAAAAAAAAATTATATTTTATATTATTTTTTTTTTATTTAATTTTTAGTTTATTTTCATTTTATTTTATTTTTTTTTCTAAATATTTTTTCATTTTTTATTTTAATTTTATGACAATAAATATATTATATATTTTTATTTATTTTAATATTACTATTTTTTTTTATTTATAACAATAAATATATTATATATTTTATTTATTTTAATATTACTAATTTTTTTTTATTTATTTTTTTTTTATAACAATAAATATATTATATATTTCTATATTACTAATTTAATTTTTTTTTTATAACAATAAATCTATTATATAGATTTTTATGATTATTTACATTATTAAATATTTTTTTTTTTATATAATTTCTATTTTCAAATCTCCCATTACCTCTTCCAAAATTTTTGTTGAGTGTTTTGTAATTTGAATTCCCACTACTATTATAAAATTGTCGGGAAACATTATCCGGGTTTCTTGGATGAAAGCTATTACTAGGGGGGAAATGACTATGTCTCCTGTTATAACCTGGTGGACTACTCCATGAATTTCGATCCCTTTTCTCTATCGAAAATTCTCTTTGTCTATTTCTTACTCTATTTGGGTTGTTTCCCTCATTCTCACGATTTTCTTCTCCATCCGTTCCCCTCATGATATCCTGAGCTGGTAATTTTTGTAAAAGGTCAAGAAATTTCTCTTTTTTACTGATTTGGCCGACCCCCAAGATACATTGTATTTGCCATGGGAAGTGTTTTGTTATGCATTTTATTTGATAAGACTCGGGAAAAGGTGGATTAAGATGTTTACAGTCTTTAAATAATTTCCTGGCATAATCATCCATAGTTAAATTTTCTCCTGGGCGATATTTCCCATTGTTAATTTGATTTCTACATTCATCCTGCCTATCTTCTCCCCAATATTTATTTAAAAATCTTTCTTTAAAATGAATGAAATTTCTAATAAATTCCTTTTCAATCAGCCACCAAGTTCTGGGAACTCCCCTCATGCACTCTGAAATAATTAACTCTTGTTTTCCCCATGTATCTACTCCATAAATGTTAAAATGATTTTCTAATTCAGACAGAAAGTCAGTAGGGCTCTCCTGTCGACTATCACTAAATTTAGGACATCTCGCTTCAGGATTGACTCTAATTTCTTTATAGTTGGGCAAATGACCTATCTGAACTTTTTTTAATTCTTGCCGGATATTTTCCATTTCATCAGCTATACCTCCTATTTTGAAATCTGTCTCTAATAAATTCTCTATTTGAATTAACGATCTATCTTCAATTATTTGTTTATTTTCGTGAGTTATTTTCTGAATATTTAGATTTATTTGATCATTTATCTTCCCTTGAATAATCTTTTCATGCTCAATTTCCCCTTTTAATTCATTCCGAATTAAGTTTTTCTGTTGATAGCATTCTTGTCGGGTTTCTATTATTTTGGCATCCATTTCATCAATTAATTCCGTTTTTAGTAGTTCTCTAGTCTGAACGGTTTCTTTTTTTAAATTTTCTGTTTCATCTGCTAACCTATTCTCTAAAGATTTTAAGTTTATTTCATTTTCGTTTTTAAGATTATTTATCTCATTCATAAATTCTTTTCTCACGTTTGATACATCTACTCGAGTTTGTTCGATATCTATTTTCAATGATTCAATACTATTTCTAACTTCTTGTTTAAATTCTTCTAGTTTGTTATTATTTTCTTCTAGTTTGTTATTATTTTCTTCTAGTTTGTTATTATTTTCTTCTAGTTTGTTATTATTTTCTTCTAGTTTGTTATTATTTTGTTCTAGTTTGGCTTCCAATTTAGTATTTCCTGCTTTTATTAAGTTCATTATAGCTTCCAGCATGTTTTGATCTTTTTCGATAGGCCTACTGACCTCTTTTTGTCCTTTTAAATCGTTTAAATTATCTATTATTCTGGTAGAAGTATCTCGCGGTTGTTCAAAACCCAAAAAGCTCTAATTGAATTATATGTCTAGCCTGATCTTTATATATGATATTATTGGTCTGTGTTCCCTCTAACGGTTCCCTTTCAATAGATAGATTTTCAAGATCCAAATTATTACTTTCCTGTTCTACATCACTACTCCTATCCTCAAATTTTTGCTATTAGTATTAATATCCATTTTTAAAATCTATGTTAATTAAAAAAATTTTTTTTTTTTTTTAATGAATAACCTAAATAAATATTTTAAATGTTTAAGCCGAGCCCTTTCAGGTTGGGGACATTTTATATAATGAAAGGTTAATTATAATTATTATTATTTAAATTTAATCTATTTACCGGCTACTTCTCAGGGTCATATATTGCACGGCAAGCATTCTCGTTTCCACCATCTCTGCTATAAGAGCTAATTTATCTATTTAATCAGAGATAAAGCACAATTAGGCTAGATAATTAAAGAAACACTTACTCTCTTTGCACCTTGGGAGTCGACTCCTGTTCCTGTCCTGCGAGATTGACCTTTGGATTCACCGGGCTCCTCTGTCAGTCCCTTGACAGGTGCTGCTACCTCGTTTAAAGCCTAGTACTAATCACTCTGATCTCATAGATATAGAGACAGCGGAGTGGCTCTAAAGCTCGACCGTTACAATATATATATATATATATATATATATATATATATATATATATATATCTTTGTCTGTTAACACTCTAGCGGTCGCAATTTTTGCTTGATCGTTACCAAACTCGACATTTAAACGTTTTATGCAAAAAGACAGATCAAGTTCGTTAAAGGCTGAAATTGGACCAGTAGGAGGGGGGGTTTAGAGGGGGGGAGGAGATTTTCGAAAAATCAATATATCTCCGTTACTGTACGTCTGATCAAAACAGTGTTTAGAAACAATCTTATTAAAAATTAAATTTACTAGAAATATTGTTATATACATTTATTCTCTATCTTGAATATTCACCGAGATATTTGCATTTTTATTAAGTGTGTGGTCGGGTATAGATCGGATTAAGTCGGCCGTTTCCGTAACTACTCCGCTCAGGGTGAAGCTTTTTCTAAACTTACCTGTCGTTTCTAACCTTACCTTACCTTCGTTACTTTGTGAGATTTATGCAAATACGTTCTGTTCATCCACACCCACCTTCTTTAGTTCTTGTACTAAAATTTGAGTTATTAAAATATAAATTATTCTTACAATTCAGAAGCCGTTTCAGTTGGGAATTTATTTTAATTAACTGAATGATTTCTCATTACCGTTTTTATTTAACCGCGGTGGTGGTGTGTTACCAGTATGCAGATTTCTCTATTGTAAAACTTCACATGTGAAATCTGCTTAGTTTACGCAGCCCCTGCGTGACGGACTTTATATATTTTATTATTACGGTTTACGATGGTCATAAAACCTGTTTACGACTAATTGGAATCGAACTTTCTAAGCCTGTTCTCAATTAATAAGGCCTTAATTTGAATCTGACCTCTATCTATCCTGGAGTATGGATTCCCAGCCCACATGGAACACCGTCCTAACCCATCTCATCTCATATTCTGTTTCCCTTGAGGCAGGGTACCCACCACTGTCGCATTCATTGTCCTGTATGGAGGATCGGTTGAGTTACTTCTTGCCACAGGTCCCGCCACTTGTAACCGCTGAGTTTTCACATCATATCAGATCGACTGTGTCTTTTAACATAAGTCCTTCTATTATTTTCCTTCTCCCGTTTCCAATTTAGGCCTGTTATGGCTTGAAATACCTTACGCTCAAACTTCAACAAACATTTTTTC
>CM032231.1:35452500-35730000 GCA_019009955.1 Riptortus pedestris
CATCTGATATAATTACATACTAACTAAATACATAAGAGAATACCGGGAGCCTAGAATCCAATATGTGCAGTAATTGACAAAATTTTCGTAAAACAGAGGAAAATTCGCCCATAAACAAGCTCACTAGGTTGATATCTAGAAAAGGTATGTGGGAGTTCTTGGGCGGATAAGAAAACTTTTCTTATGTAGGGCTGTGGACTCTGGGCAATATTGTATCAAAGGGAAAAAATTGCATCTGGTATTTCACAGCTTCGGGGTCTTAAGACTGGGATGCAGAACAAGTAACAGCTCATAAGAAGGCCAGAACCTTTATAAGGCACAGCAGGAGTGTATACACGCAGGTGCTGTGTATACTAAGGAGTTTACACATGTACTTAAATATGACACGCTCATGGTTTCATATCTTTCTGTGCCATCTATTCTCTATTTCTCCCCTAGTACGAAGCCTTTGTAAACAGGAAATCAAATGTTAAGTTGGACATGAGATATTTATTGAATGAAGTGCTTTAAGTTCATATCTGATGAGAAGTAGTGGGGATTAACAAAAGGCTGTAGCAAAACAAAATACAAACAACTCGTTAATATTCGCGTTGAAGAAAACGTAAATAGAAAAATAATTGTATAAAATAAAAATAACAATAATATTGGTTATGTAAAAGTTTACAACCCGACTCATAGTAACCAAGATATTTCAAATTATGGAAAATCACGTCTTGAGTACAACCTCAACAAAATGTTGGTAAGGAAAAAAACCTTCACTTTATTCAGTCTGGGTTACATTTTCGCAAGTTTCTGAGACAGGTTAGTACATTTGAAGGCGAACTCAATCATTTGTGAGTTAACATTATTAACTAAATAATGTCCTTCACGCTGGAGCTAACTAAACTAATCAAATATCCCACAAGCTAGAATTACAAGCTAATGTTAATCACATTATATTCAACATTTCTCCCGTAATAAATAGCTTATGGAAGCATGACTTTTAATTCGAGCTGTACTGGTTCATATCGGATGACTGGAAGTAGAGAGTAACTGAACGCTGAGAGAATAGAAAAGAATACAATGAATCCCCTTAATTATCGAGTTAGGTAAAAATCTTTAGAACAACAGTTGATATTACAATTTTAACACGATTGGTTATATAACATTTTAGCTGATTTTCCTTTAATGAGTTGGGGGCACGACGAATGAATGTTGAGAGACAAACATCAGCTCTTGGAGGATTCTTTCCTCATCACAACCTTCAGCATTGTACCTTTCATGCAATAATGAATTAGCAGATTTCGCCTAAGGGAAATCAGCTATTCTGATCGTACTAATGTCCATCGATCCTACCAAGGAGATGACGAAAATGAAGTTCGTTTTAAACAATATATATAGCAGGCTTTACATTGCACAATATTTTGACATTTACCCGTCCCAGTGTTTAGGATTGATACCCATCTTTGCCGTAGATTTGCTAATAATAGAATTATTTGTTCGATAAGGCTTCACAGTCTTCAAAATTTTTATATTTCCCGTCTCTTATACATTTAAATATGGTGAATTTTTATTTCAGTCCTCCCTTATAACCCCCCTCCCGTTCGAACCTAAAAATTTTAATATAACTTATAATCATGGAAGAATTAATGCTAATTGGCATACCAAGTTTTGTTAAGTTCGGTTCAGCCGTTAGTGCCCGCTAAAGTTTTAACGTATAACTCATTTATACTTAGGTATACGACCAAAGTGTATATAACAAACGTTATTCCAAATAACAAAATAAACAACTTTTGTTATGTTTTTATTTGCGGAAAAAACAATAGGAAACGAACTATCGCTATTTTTAATTGCAGGCTTCCCTTATAACCCCCACTCCTGCCCGTACATAGAAATATTGGTATGCCTTATTATAATGAAGGCCTCACTGCTAATACACATACCGAGTTTTATTTAGTTCGGTTGAGTCTTTTTTGGCAAATAATATTGTTGACTCCCGCTATAATTTTTAGCGTATAACGCATTTAAACTTCGGTATACGACAAAAGTGTATATTACAAAAGTTACTCTAAATAACAAAATAAACAACTTTTGTTATGTGCATATTTACCGAAAAACCAATAGAAAACGAATTTTTTTTAATTTCAGGCTTCCCTTATAACCCCCACTCCTGTTCGTCTCAGAGAAAATTAATATAGCCTAAAGTCTAAGTTGGGTTAGTAGTAATATACATACCAAGTTTCATAAAATTCGGTTCAGCCGTTTATGCGTGAAAAGGTAACAAACAAACAAACATACACGAAAGAAACAAAATGCAGATATGGAAACGAAAAGTTATCGTGAAATTTCGCGAAAAAAATCAATGTACAGACAGAGTTTACAATTATATATATATATATAGAAATATACACTCAACCGCAAAAAAAACCGGAAACTACATGATTGTCGTATTAAAAGCTAAATTTCAGCAATTTTCCTTATGTGAATATTCTAGTTATTACAGAGGATTTATAGTCTAAGTCCATTGAACTAATCCCTTCAGGATAAGTAAACAATTAGATAAACCTCAGATTAGATTTATTTGTCGTGAAGTTGATCTATTCTAAACTGTAAGTAGTTTTTCGCACATTTAAACATCTTTAATTATTAACCAAGCATTTTCTTTAATTAATATTTTATTTTTATTTCGGTCCAAAATAATGGGTCTTTCAAACTTAGATGGAAGGCCGGAGCTTAAGTTACATTGCCGAAACGCTTGGGGTAGCGAAGTCTACCATTCACTGTAATAAAAATGAAGAATAATTTTATTTTTAAAATGTGTTAATTTATTTTTTTCTTTTTTTTTTATTTTGTATTTTTTTTTGTAAATAATCAATAAAAAATATTCACTTTTGACAGATTTTGTTTAAATAACCTATAGATTAACCAATTATTTTAATTAAAAAGATTAATATACATATATATTAAGTATTTAACAAAATTATAAGACTAAATCTAAGGGTCCGGTTTTTTTTGCGGTTGAATGTATATATATATATATATATATATATATATATATATATATATATGTCTATATATATATATACTAGCTCAGATACCCGGCTTCGCCCGGGAATTGATTTGAGGCTGAATGGTGATGATTTTTTTTTTTTTGGCAAGGCTTTACTTTGCACAATATTTTGACATTTACCCGTCCCAGTGTTTAGGGTTAATACCCGTTGTTAGCATTTGTTAATAATAGAATTAATTTTTTATGTAAGTATTCAATGTCCTCCAAATTTTTCCCCCGGGTTTAAAAAGAAGTGTTGAGCATACCAATATTTCTACGCAAATTGCTTGCTCCACACATTGTTCCTGGAGAAATGTATAAAACAAAAGTTAATCTAAATAACAAAGTAAACAAATTTAGTTATGTGCATGTTTGTCGAAAAACAAATAGACAATGAAATATCGCGAATTTTTATTTCAGGCCTCCCTTATAACCCCCATTCCCGTTGTATCCTAAAAATTTCAATATAGCTTATAATCATGGAAGAATTAATGCTAATTGACACACCGAATTTTTTTAAGTTCGGTTTAATCGTTAGCGCCCAATGAAATAGTTGACTCCCGCTTTAGTTTATAGTGTATATCTCGTTTATACTTTGTTAAAAGACAAAAATGTATATGGCAAAAGTAACTCTAAATAACAAAATAAACAACTTTTGTTATGTTCATATTTGCCGAAAAACGAATATAAGAAACGAAATACTGCTATTTTTAATTTCAAGCCTCCCTTACAACCCCCACCCTGCTGTCTCTAGAATATAATGGTCACAGCTATTATCATGAAGAGAGTTAGTGTTAATTCACTTACGGAATTTTATTTTAAATCGGTTGGGGTCGTTTGTCCCAAATAATAATTGTTCTCTTCCTCTATAGGTTTTAAGTCATATAAATCTCGTTTATAATTCTTTTATACGAAAAAATGGTAAATAACAAAAGTTACTCTAAATAACTAAATTAACAACTTTTATATGTTCATATGTGCCGAAAAACCAATAGGAAACGAAATATCGCTATTTTTAATTTCAGGCTTCCCTTATAACCCCCACTCCTGTTCGCGTCTCAGAGGATTTTAATATAGCCTAAAGGTTCTAAGTTGGGTTAGTAGTAATATACATACGAAGTTTCATAAAATTCGGTACAGCCGTTTATTGCGTGAAAAGTTAATTAAACAAAAAAAATAACAAACAAACAGACAGGAAAGAAACATAATGCCAGTTATAGTGTCTATGACATGTGAAACGAAAAGTTATCTTGAAAATTTCGCCGAAAAAAAAAATCAATATGTACAGACAGTGGTTACAATTTTATGTATGTATATTTTTATAGATATATATATATTATATTATATACTTATATAATTGTGTTGATGTTTTAGACCAGGTTATATTCGATTATAGGTTGTTGTTATGCTTTTTGGAGTATTGGTCAATGTTGGTGAAAAAATCCTCAGTTTATGCCGATATTTCGAGAATCTTCATTTTCTCGTCTTCAGGGCTGTAAAATTACAGGTACTACTTTATAATATTGCACAGTGTTATTTAAACTTGAGTGTAAAAGGGTGGTCGTTTTTTCTAGTATTACTTACCAAGAATAAAGATACTTTAAAACTACTAAACTTGACTATTGCAGTATAGGGACTAGGGTTTATAGTAACCTCACTTGTTTCGTTTTACACAGCAGGGTCACAGCCTTATGTCTTGTATATCTATAGTATATTGTCTTTGTTTGTTGAACGATATTAGAATTATTATACTGCAGTTGTTATATTATGTTTAGAACTTATTGTTATGTGCTATTTTTACAATTTATTGTTTTACTTTATTATAGCTATTTTCATGTTGTATGAATGTTATTGTTGTGTTATTGTTATGTACATGAAATTTTACTAATTGTAGTAGTACCTGTAATTTTACAGCCCTGAAGAAGAGAAAATAAAGATTCTCGAAATATCGGCATAAACGAAGATGTTTTCACCAACACTGACCAAAACTCCAAAAAGAATAACAACACTATATATATACATATTTTTACATACATCGCAATTTTTTGGTAGAAATCGGTCCCAAATTTTGTTCGATCGTTACCAAACTCGATATTTAAACGTTCTATTTAATACTAAAGATCAAATTCGTTAATGGCTGAAATCCAACTAGTAGGAGGAGGGGATTTAGAGGGGGATTTTGAAAATCCTAATTATCTTCTACATTATGCGTCGGGTCGATAATTGTATAGAACCAATCTTATTTTAATTGTAATGTACTATAAATGCTGTAATGACGTGTTTCCACTGAGGTATTTGCATTTTTTAGTTTTCGGCCATTAGTATCCTCTTACTCACGTCATATTAACAAAAATCTGTTATATTATGAAGCACTTTATTTATAGCCAAATACAGTTCTCATCTAACTAAAGTTTTGGGTAATTGCGTTAACGCAGCCCCAGCCTGACAGATTTTTTTTTAACAAGTGTCATCTATTCATTAATAATATTTATCCGTTCAAAAACATACAATATTTCCTTTAGTACTTAATTTACTAACAGAAGTAAATTTATTATTTTTTTGATTTACTATCACTATAGCGTTCTGGCCGACAATCAGCTACCTCCTTCGTACTATATAAGGTCATGAAGGGAATTATGGATTCAAATTATTACTTGATATTGACGAAGAACTGGAATAACCTTTTCCACTGTATTATGAACTACAGTCTTATTGGTTTACATTTGACAGATTCAATGGCTCTAAATGATGCCACCATGATTCAATGTCATTGTAGTGTTATTTAAATTAATATAAGTAATGTGCTATTTCTTTTTTACAGAAATGCTGACGAGGAGAAGTTACAGAAGACCGGCATGAAGCTGATAAAGCGCAAACCTGTAGATATTGAGTTCGTGGATCTCGCTTATTCCGTTCCCATTAGTAGGACAGGTAATAACGTTTTGTAAATACAATAATAAAATTAGTTAATTACTAATTAGTTTAAAGGACTAAGCGAGCCTCCTACAACTAAGGACCCTCGCCTCTGAAAGCCCTTACTATGCCTACTTTGAATCTGAAGTACGTACCATGAATCCTTTTCCCATCCTTCTAAACATCCCAAAGGGGCTCGGGTTAGCCAGGTGAGTTAAAGCGTAGGCTTTAATCTCACATGGTACACCTAAAGTGGCGAGTTCGATTCTCGCCTGGGCAATAAGGAATTTATTTAGTGACGGGCTCACTAAATAAAAGCCTTAGTCTCACCCTGGCTAGAAAAGGATGGTAACCTGCCGACAACCCATCCAAATTAGCCTTAGTTACAAAACGTGGACGTTAATAAATGATATATATATATATATATATATATATATATATATATATATATACAAAAACAACAAATAACAAGCTGCCCCATTTTGAGTGTACTCGTTTGGGTTAGCCTCCTAATCAGCTCGCCAGGGTATTTAGGTAAAATAAAAAATTATTATTTTTAAATGTTTTATATATGTGCATACTTTTTATTTTGTAAGGAATTGAATCTGATTTAATTAAAATTTGAGCTGGTGAGTGACTAGTTTTCTGAGGACAGCTTATGTTGGGCTTTATTATATTTTATATAAATGATTGTTAATGATTCTGATGCTCTTCTTTAAGCTGATGTCGGCATTTGGCATATTTCTTCAGTCTTCAGTCCATATTCTTGGAGTAGGTCGGCCGTTTTTTTTAGGGATTACTCCTCTTGCCCTAAACATCAATCCGTCGACACTCCAATTTTCAACTTCGTATTTTTCTTTCAGATATCTACAGCAAGATTCGTGAATCTTTTTTTTCTCTAAATCAACTTCAATTGCTTGAGAATTTCCTGTTTCAAACCTTACTGTAGGATCTAGTATATGTCCTGATTTGCCTTCCTTATATATATATATATATATATATATATATATATATATATATATATATATATATACTAGCTCAGATACCCGGCTTCGCCGGGAAATTGATTTGAGGTTGACTGGTGATGATATTTTTTGGCAAGGTAAAGCCACTTGCACAATATTTTGTCATTTACCCGTCCCAGTGTTTAGGGTTAATACCCATTGTTGGCATTTGTTAATAATAAAAATTAATTTTTTATGTAAGTCTTCACTGTCCTCCAAATTGTCATATTTCCTGCCTCCTGTGCATTATGCATAGATTTCAGTCATTAAGGAGAAAATATTAACATAGATTTGAATTAATTTTTCCAGGTGAGGTACGTCATAGTTCAAATTGGAATGAATTGTTGAGCATATCAATATTTCTACGCAAATTAATTGCTCCGCACATTGTTCCTGGAGAAATGTATAAAACAAAGGTTAATCTAAATAACAAAGTAAACAACTTTTGTTATTAGCATGTTTGTCGAAAAACAAATAGAAAATGAAATATCGCAATATTATTTCAGGCCTCCTTTATAACCACCACTCTCGTTCTAACCTAAAAATTCGGTTTAATCGTTAGTGCCTAATGAAATAGTTAACTCCCGCTTTAGTCTATAGTGTATATCTCATTTATACTTTGTTAAAATACAAAAATGAATATGTAAAAAGTTACTTTAAATAACAAAATAAACAACTTTTGTTATGTTCATATTTGACAAAAAACTAATAGGAAACGAAATATCGCTATTATTAATTTCTGGCTTCCCTTATAACACCCACTCCTGCGCGTCCCTAGAAATGATGGTAAGGCTTGTTATAATGAAGGCGTTAGTGCTTATACACATACAGAGTTTTATTTATTTCGGTTGGGTCTTTTGTCCCAAATAAAATTGTTCACTTCCGCTAAAGGTTTTAGCGTATATCTCGTTTATATTTCGGTAAACGAAAAAAGTGTATATAACAAAAGTTACTCTAAATAACAACATAAACAACTTTTGTTATGTTCATATTTGACAAAAAACTAATAGGAAACGAAATATCGCTATTTTTAATTTTTGGCTTCCCTTATAACCCCCACTCCTGTTCGTCCCAGAGGATATTAATTTAGCCTAAAGTCTAAGTTGGGTTAGTAGTAATATACTTACCAAGTTTCATAAAATTAGGTTCAGTGTGTGAAAAGGTAACAAACAAACAAATAAACAACAAACAAAGACACACCAAAGAAACAAACTGCAGTTATGGTGTCTATGACATGTGAAACGAAAAGTTATCGTGAAATTTCGCGAAAAAATAAATGTACAGACAGAGGTTACAATTTTATATATATATATATATATATATATATATATATATATATATATATATAGATATACACATATACACACACACACACACATCCCAATCTACCCTCCTTAACAGCCTGGATTTAACACATTATCATTATAATCTGAGCATTATAAATAGCTTGATTAGAATTAATCCACTTACTTGACTCATCTCATGAGACCGGAGAGAGCAGATTTTGTACTTTTAACATCATTGGCAAAGCCGTGAACAAGTTTTTGCCACTCATATTCTAACCCGATTTCCGGAATATGCATAAGTGATTGTCGGCCACTTAGAATTCAGAATCTAACCTGTCGGAGCTACGGTACGAGCAGGACCTTGGCCTCTAACACTCTGTGCGCGCTGCAGCCAGTATCCTCCAATTTCGGGCACCACATTCTCTTCGCCAACAACTTCTCCTCGCTTTATCTGATTTACCATTCAGTATGTTTAGCAGATTTCCCTTAAGAGAAATCATCATTGAGGTTGCACTCATGACTCAAATTGAGAAATATTTCCTCAAATCTCTATTGATCCTACCGAAGAAAATGACGTCCGATCAAAATTTTATATATATATATATATATATATATATATATATATATATATATATATATTTACACACACACACACTCACTTGTTTGTTATGTGCAATGTTTGTCTTGTCATAACAACTCGGTATATAAGGGTCCTCTACAAGTGCTCGTAGAGAGCGTAGTAAGTACTTGTACAGGACAAGGCGTATTTATTGTTCCTGAAAGTTCGTTAATAGCTGAAATCGGATAAGTGGGAAGGGGGGGGGGCTTAAGATGGGGAAAATCTCTAATACTGGAAACATCTCCGTTATGTTCTTACTCCGGAGTAAATAAAGAATTTATCATGAGATGAGCTGACAAGTGTATCATTTCTACGACTGCATTCATTGGGGAATATCCTTCGTGTTAGTACATGAGTCCGTGAATTAGACGAGTGTGTTACTCATGTCGTTGTCATTATACCCTCTCAAGTTGGATCTGACCTGAGATGTGCACCCCCAGTTATACCCGAATTAATTGAGCCCATTTCTCTCGCGTCTCCCAATCTATTGGTGCCGGATAGCCCCCCACTGAATTCGGCTTCCATCCTTACAAAATTCTTCCAAGGATTTCGGAAAAAAAAAAAAAAAGGATCAAGCTTTAGATAGATGCCATCATCCTCTCTGACCGTCATCAAATTTACAGAATTCAGATTTAAAATCGTTTAGTTTATGTCTTACTATTAAAGCCTCAAAGGAGACAATCTCTATTTGACGCAAGCAAGCAAGATTTGACTGATGAAATGCCGTAATATTTAACCTTCACTTCTCACAAGTTTAGCCTTCACCAAACTTGGTAATTATAGGTTTGTTCTGAAGCTAAATGCCAATCAAGTTATGGGCCGATATCAGGCCAGGAAAACTGGAGTTCATAAATGTTCACAAGTCAACTCATAAGTGAAGTGTTGAGCTATACTTTGAGAACATTGTGTATTAATCGAATAATTTATACTATTTCGAAACCAGTCTTATTTAATCTCCTATTTCTACCAGAAAGCATTTCATTTTAAGTTCCTATATCTCTAATTCTCACTTCGACCTCAAATTTCAAGTGTTTGCAGAGAGAGGTATGTGTTATAAGATTTGAGATGTCTTCAACTGGGAGAATCTCGTGTTGAGGTTAAAGTTTTTTTTATTTATTATTATTTACGTCCACTTTATGCTTCTAGGGTTAATCGTGACGGGTTATCTACAGGTTACCACCCTAAATAGTTCTGGAGGCACCGGGCATCGATGATGTTAAAGTTTTCATAGCAACATCATCCTGTGATATGAACATATGATATGTATTTTTAGGTTATAATAAAAATATGAACAAGTGAATATTGTCTACTTATATTAACAGATTATGAGACTTAGTTTCTGTTGGATATAGTGTTTAAAAAAAACGTTACAATGAGTGATGTTAGTATGATAAAGATGATGTCTTATGAGGGTAAGATAGGGGCAATTATGATACTTGATGGATGCAGGTGGAAGCAATTCTAATTAAGACATAGGAAACAGTAAGTCAATCAGCGACTATGTTTTCATGTTAGGAAAGTCATGTGTGGCTTGGTTCTGTGTAAAACAACAATCAGTGACACTTTCATCAGCAGTATCTGTGTTTATGGCAGGATGAATGGATGCGTCTACTTGTCAAGGATTTAGGATACTGTCACTAAAACCCAACAACACTGTTTGAAGACAGAGTTGCATGACATAGAAAATAAAGAAGCTAGTGCTAGGATCAAGTCCTAAGACGTTTCGTTGGGATCATATTCAGAGGAAATAAGTAAATATCGAGTACTATCCTTCGGAAGGAAACGAGGCAAATTAATTGACGAATCCACTATTCCTTCGGAAACTTCACGATCTGTTATCAAAAATAGAAATATCAATATGTTACGGAAGATGTTGAGGTCACATCATCATGGCAACATCGTTTTCTCATATGAACAAATGTACTTTTAGCAGATTTCCCTTAAAGGAAGTATTGAGGTCGTACTCATGACGCGATTTTCAAAAAATTTCTTCAAATGTCCATCGATCCTACCCAGGAGATGACGAAAATGAGGTCCGTTCAAAACTATATATATATATATATATATATATATATATATATATATATATATATATATATATTTGTCTGTTAACACTCTAGCGGTCTCAATTTTTGTTTAATCGTCACCAAACTCGGTATTTAATCGTTTTATGTAAAAAGGAAGATCAAGTTCGTTAACGGCTGAAATCGGACCAGTGGGAGGGGGGGTTTAGAGGGGGGATTTTCAAAAATCCAAAATATCTCCGTTATTATGCATCGGATCGAAAAATTGTATAGAACCAATGTTATTGCAAATTAAACTTACTATATATAGTGTTATATGCATTTATTCTCTATCTTGAATATTAACCGAGATATTTGCATTTGTAATCTGCGTGTGGTCACCAGTAGGCTATGTTCGGACTTTCCGCCGAGAGCTCTGGCGGCCGTTTCTATAACTATTCGTCCCTCGTGAATAGGTTTAGAGGTTAGGTTAACTGTTTTTTGGGGCTAGAAACTACTGGGTTATTACGCCCTAAATAATGTTTTAGGTTTAGAGGTTTCTTACTACTACAGTTGTTATTAGGCAGATTTCTCTATTGTAAAACTTCACGTGGGAAATCTGCTTAATTTACGCAGCCCCTGCGTGACGGACTTTTTAAGTTAGAATGAAATATGAACACGTGCATGTTGTCTACTTATATTAACATCTTGTTGGTTTACTTTGCCGCTATATAATAGCTTATTGTTAATATCACATGATTAGGAGTAGGCGTTTACTGAAGGGTGAAAACTAAAAAAAATTCAAATATCTCAGTTAATAATCAATAAAATGAAAAAACCTATAACAACATTTATAGAACATTTAATTTGCAATAAGATTTGTTCTATACAATCTTTCGGTCCGACGCATAATAACAGAGATATTAAGTATTTTTCGAAAATCACGTCATGAGTACGACCACATTACCTGATTCCCCTTACCGAAAATCTGCTAAAATTGATTTTAACTAACTTAAAATTTTATTTTCTCATATGAAAAGACAGCCTTCATAACCCTTTAGCAGACTTCCATTAAAGGAAATCAGGTATTGAGGTTGTACTTATGACGAAATTGCCATCGATCCTACCTAGTAGATATGTATTCTTACTATTTACCGCTCTAGAGGTCGCAAATTTTGTTTGATCGTTTCCGACCTCGATGTATGAGGGATTCATCTGAAACTAAAGGTCATGTTCGTTAACGGCTGAAATTAGAATGGAGAGTAGGAGGGGGGGGGGTTAGAGGGACGGAGATCGAAATTCGAAAATGTTTCCTTTGCTGATCGAAAAGGTGCAAAAGTAACCAACCTTGTTGCAGTGCAGATGTAATGTTCAATAAATGTTACTTAACAAACTTTGTTTCCAACTTGAAAATTATCCTAGATTTTGCATTATTTTCAGCCTTCTGTAAACCCCCACTTTCAGTCATCGTACTTCACTAGTAAGCAAATATATAATGATAAGTTTTATTTCAAGCTTAAATATCCAATATTGCTCTCAGCAGATCTTTACTAGATGAGCTACATTCAAGTATTTAGTGCAGTGACGCCATCAAATAAGATTATTTAGAATTAAAGAATATATAGTGAGATGAGGTCAGTATTGTTTCATACCAGCACATAGTGATGGACTTAACAGAAATCAGCTGTTGAGAACGTACTCATGTGATTTTTAAAAAATGTCTACAAATGTCCATCGATCCTAACTAGATGACAAAAATGAGGCGCGTTCAAAATGTTATATATATATATATATATATATATATATATATATATATATATATACATATACTTGTCTCTTACAGCTCTAGCGGGTACACTTCTTGTTTGATCGTATCTAAACTTGATATATAAGCGTTTCTTCCAAAACTGAAGGTCAAGTTCGGTAATGGTTAAAATCGAAACACTGGTAGGGGGGGGGTAGAGGGGCATTTCGAAAATTCGGAATATCTCCGTTATTATACGTCAGATCGAATCATTTTATAGAACCAATCAGGTTAAGCTATTGACGCTCCATAATTATATTTTTTTTCGTTTTGTCATAACTGAAGTATTAAGCAAGTTATTTCTACTATTGTCCCGAGCCCAGTAAGGTCTTACAGATTTCTTTGACGAGAGTCCACGGCTCACTGGGTTATTTAATCAAGTGTGTATTCGTATTTTCGCCCTCCTGGAGAGACTCTTAAACCAGAAAATCTTTTGCAAGGCATAGACGCATCTGGTCCATATGGCCTTTCTGGCTTTTATGTCTGCTACCTCACTATAGCTCTCCCTCACACGTTCATAAATGAAAAGTGGGGGGGGGGAGGATGAGTTGAATTTGACGTCAAAACACATATTCTTCAATATCTTTCTCAACCATGGGAGATGAGTTCCATGTCCCTTCGCTTTGATATTCCGAGCACAAACTTTAATCATGGCTTTGGTAATGATGTTAAATTTACAAAACCTGCTCTCTCTGGTCTCATGAGACAAGTGTCAAGTGAGTAGATAAATACTAATCAAGCTATTTATAATGTTGAAATCAGCTCCGGACTGACCAGGTCAGCAAAGGCCGTGGGGCCACGCTCTAAGGGGGCCAATGGGCCTCAAATGAGAAAAAAGAGTAACCTATATTTAAAAAGGCATTAATTGTATTATTAATTACCAACCCAAATACTGTTTATTTACATTAGTAAATACATCGCTGGTACATATTTCTATTAGCAAATGTTACGATTGTATTTTGCACTTTATGCTATTCTTACAGGTGTTTTAGCAGATTTCCCTTAAGGGAAATCAGCTATTGAGGTCGTACTCATGACGCGATTTTCGAAAAATTTCTTCAAATGTCCATCGATTCTACCGAGGAGATGACGAAAATGAGGTCCGTTCAAAATTATATCTATCTATCTATCTATCTATCTATCTATCTATCTATCTATCTATCTATCTATATATATATATATATATATATATATATATTTGTCTGTTAACACTCTAGCGGTCGCAATTTTTATTTAATTGTCACCAAACTCGGTATTTAATCGTTTTAGATAAAAAGAAAAATCAAGTTCGTTAACGGCTGAAATCAGAACAGTGGGAGGGGGGGGGTTTAGAGGGGGGGATTTTCGAAAGTTAGAAATATCTCCGTTACAATACGTCGGATCGAAAAATTGTATAGAACCAATCTTATTGAAAATTACATTTACTATAAATATTGTTAAATACATTTATTCTCTATCTTGAATATTAAACGAGATATTGGCATTTTTCAGTTTTCAGCCATCAACAAACCGCCACTTCTACTCATGTTACATAAACAATACTCAGCTAGATAATAAATCACATTATTCGAAGTTTAAATACAAAAAATTGTATTCAAGAGACCTTTATTATACGAGATACATGCAAATATGTCCCGGTGACTCCCCCCCCCCCCCGTCTTAAGGTTTTGGACTACTAAAATTTGATTGATTGAGATAACAATTATTGTGACTTATTATTAATTACAGTACTAGATATAGTAAATAGTTCTCAATAAAATTAATATCTATATTCTGATATATTTCAGTAATTGTTTTTCTTTCCGGTGTGAGGCGGGCAGACCCGTTTGTTTACATTACTAACCTAACGCTTCCTGTCGGCAGTTTATTGAAATTGGATGAAACATTTCTTATTTCCGTTTATATATATTCACGGTGGTGTTGTGTTACCAGTACGTAGATTTATCTATTAGTAAACTTCACTAGGGAAATCTGCTTAGTTTACGCAGCCCCTGCGTGACGGACTTTTTTATTTTAAATTGGTAATGTTTCGTAAGGAATTAATGTCCTTACTTAATTATTATTACAAGTAAATCTAGATTTACCTGTAATAAGAGGTCTAGATTAGATCGCTACATCAATAGTGAGATTTATAAGGTCTGTAAATGCATTAGTCATTAGGTATTATACATATTTATTTTTAGCTGGTGGTGAGGGTAATGAATGGTTAATCACAAAACTTTTTTATGGCTCCTCACAATTTTATTTCTTATAAAAGCTGAGCGCTTTCGGGAACTAAATCTCCATCCTCAGAGCGTCAGAGCGTAGGGCGATCCTATAGACTTGCTACCAGGCTAAGGTTGAGTGCATCGGCAGGGTTTAGCCTTGTAGCAAGTCTATAGGATCGCCCTACGCTCTGACGCTCTGAGGATGGGGATTTAGTCCCCGAAAGCGCTCAGCGTTTATAAGAAATAAAATTGTGAGGAGCCATAAAAAAGTTTTGTGATTAACCATTAGGTATTAGCCTAGGCAGTATTGAGATTTTTCGAATATTAACCAAGTGTATGGATATTGTCGAATTGGATTACTTTATTCTTTACTACACAGATAAGAGTGGGGTTATTCTAGGAAGTCAAAACTTGCGTTCGTTAATATTGGAGTAATCGGGACCAATCGTGTTTAAAATATATTTTTCAGCTCTGATACGTTGCTAATATTTGTTAATTCCAAAGTTCTGACTTCCAACGTTTGGTCGCCAAATAGTGTTCCTCAAGAAAAATAAGAAGTCTTATATATATTCATAAAACGTTAAGAATGTGTAATTTATATTTATTTAGTGGTGGAATTTTGTCAAAGTGGGCTTTATTAAGCTCCACTAACATTGACAGGAGAGGAGACTAATTAGATTTTCAGGGGAAACCATTTTTATTCCAACGGACAAAGACGGCTTACAAAGTGCCTGAGAGAAATTGTATTATATTTTCCCCCCGAACGCTGAGATGATACAATCGCTTTACTTTGACGGCAAACTAGATTTATTTGATCCTGTGACCGATAACAAGTTCAGGTCATTCAAAAAGTCCGTCTCGCTGGGACGGAGTTAACTAAGCAGATTTCTCACTTGCGTCACGAATTTGCATTTACCTCAAAACTTAAATGTTCGATGAGAACAATATTTGGTATTTAAGTTTTGAATAATGTGCTTCATAATATAACAACTTATTTTCAATATGACATGAGTGGTATACTGAAGGCCGAAAACCAAAAAAAAATGCAAATATCTCAGCTAATAATCAAGATAGTGAGTGAAAACACTTAATAAGAACATTTATAGAAAATTACATTTGCAATAAGATTGGTTCCATGCAAGTTTTCGATCGGAATCATAATAACGGAGATATTTCGAAAACCCCCTCAAACCCCCCCCCCCCACTGGTCCGATTTTAACTTTTAACAAACTTCATCTTTCTTTTACATAAAACGATTAAATATCGAGTTTGGTAATGATTAAACAAAAATTGCGACCTCTAGTGAGATAACAGATAAATATATATAGTTTTGAACGGACCTCATTTTCGTCATCTCCTGTGTAGGATCAATGGACATTTGAAGATTTTTTTCGAAAATTGCATCATGAGTACGATCTCACCTATTGAGGTTCCCCTGTAGGGGAAATCCGCTAAAAGAATTCCTAGCTTCAATATCAAAACTATAAATAGGATTAATTTGAAGGCAATAATAGATTAGAGCAGGGGTCTCCAAACTTTCCAGCCTTAGGGCCATACTGATTACTCCTGTAAGTTCCGAGGGCCAAAATCATATTATCATTGTTGCCGGTGGTAAAAGTGAAATAGTCCACTGATGAAAAAAAAAGTCCGAAAAAATACGCAACGTTTAAAAAAGGCTGCAAATCGGACTAAAGTCCGCAAAACGGCAACACTGCATATTATTAATTTTCAATTAATAAACAATAAGCCTACAACAATGTTATGAGTAGTTAGCCCATGACCATATCATTGAAGATGTCATATTAATAATTATTCAACATAAAATTAGAATACTTAAGTAGATTTAATTTACTTTAAAAAATATGTTCTCTAAAAGGAGTTTTCAAGTATGCTAGCTCTCCGCGGGCCGGACAAAATCTGTCCGCGGGCCGGATGTGGCCCCCGGGCCGTAGTTTGGAGACCCCTGGATTAGAGCTGCCCATAATCTCATTTTTATATTTGGACGAGAAACAATTATAATATCAATTCATATCCGGGTAACAGCAATTCTAATCAGGGGGTGCCATTCGGTGGATGCGGAAATCTGCAGCTTAAAAAAAAAAACAAAAAAAAAAAACAGAAGTTAAGAAGCAGTGGAGAGTTACTAGTAAACGAGGATCCTGATAATTCTCGGGGTTTTTTCAGAACATTTTAGTGATAGTGAATATGAAAGCAATTTAAAAGCAGAAAGGTTATGTTCCTCTTAGATTTAAGTTAAAAGCTGTGCCCCATCGAAATTTCTAGTGTCGTTCTTTAATCAGCAGACATCTGCTAGCTCTACTTTTGTAATAAGTGAAACATCTAGACAATATAAGAGTAAAAAACGTGAAATACGTGCCATGTGTCAAATTAAACTACATACTGCTAACACTAGAGTGAATATTAAGTGAATAAATATAAACGGTAATGAGAAATATTTCAGTGAATTAACAAGTTAATAAACTCTAAAACGGAAAGCGTCAGAATGTTTTTAAACAAATCAAATTACAATTTTTATATTAAAAAATAAATAAAAGTATTGTAAAGAAGTAAATGAAATTAACAATTATTTAAATATAAATAATAATAATAACAAAAAAGAATTAGTATAATTGATATTTTGATGAAGAAACAGAATATTAGTAACGATTCTTTTCATTAATTTGGACCTAAATGACGAGTTGATGTTTAAAATAATTTACAAACTTACATTCTAGTTATTAGTTTCAATGTTTTTAACTTTATTTTGGTTGATAATAGTAGCCATTACTATTTTCATGTTCATCTTATTATATTTTAGTTTTTCTGTGTATTGTATTAATTACGTAGAAAACTAACGATTTTTAAATGCAAACGAACATATCACAATTTTAAGGAACCTTAATGCATTTATCTTTAAAAGAATCGAATTTGTACGTGGTTTATTTCAAGTAAAAAGGTTTCAACTAAAGTAATTCCATATCATTTACAAACGTATATGATTTTAATAAATTAGTCTTCGCGAAATGTATCAAAAAACGGCTTATATTGATCAAATTTAAGCTCCTCTGCTCCAACTTCTGTCTTCCAAGTGACGTAGCAAGCATGCTTCATTCTGACTGGCTATTCGACTAATGACCCTACCTTATCATATAAGTAAGTAGATATAAGATGGGGTTTCTGGCGCAAACCTCCAAAATCCCTAAAAAAAAGCAAACGAACTACTTTAAAGCAGTTGAAGTGAGTTAAAGTAGTTGAAGTGGGTTAAAGTAGTTTGTTTGCTTTTTTTAGAGATTTTGAAGTTTTGCGCCAGAACCCCCTTTTATATCTACTTACGTACCTTGATTCTAACCATATATTCGTCTAGCTGCTTATATCTTGGGTAAACCAAATGCGTGACTGCACTTTTACAGCTCATGTGGGTATTTGTGTTATTGATGATTTTGTGTAGCCAATCTTTATATATCCACGGGAAAGCATTTCTATTTCAACGACATGCAATCCAACAATCGTCTAATATGACGAGTCCCATAGGAAACATCACGCTTCCTATATAGGTACATCGGAAGAGCCAACTCTCCACTATTACAACAGGTGGCCCAGTCAACCATGACAAGGAAGTGTCATGTCAATGTTTGCCTGCTGGAATAATTAGGTATCTCGCTTCTACACGGAATGGAAGGCCCGTCGCGATATATCGTGCGGGTGGCTTATTAGTGTTCTTACGCATGACATCTACATTTCAGCTTTCTCTTCGAAAATAGTCAATATTGTAAACCATTGATTCGAGCCTGTTTCTTCCACGCCTCGTCAAGAGGAAGGCCATTTAGCAGATTTCCCTTAAGGGAAATCAGCTATTGAGGTCGTACTCATGACGCGATTTTCGAAACATTTCTTCAAATGTCCATCGATCCTACCCTGGAGATGACGAAAATGAGGTCCGTTCAAAAGTATATATATATATATATATATATATATATATATATATATATATATATATATATAGACATATATATTTTTTCTGTTAACGCTCTAACGATCATAATTTTTGTTTGACCGTTACGAAGCCCGATATTTAATCGTTTTATGTAAATAGATAAATCGAGTTCGTTAATGGCTGAAATCGGACTAGAGAGAGGGAGGGGGGGGGGGTTAAAGAAGGGAAATTTTGAAAATTCGAAATATCTCCGTTATTATGATTCGGATCGAAAAATAGTATAAAACCAATTTTATTGAAAATTTGATGTTCTATAAATGATGTCATTTACGGTTTTTTATTATCTTGATTATTAACCGAGATATTTGCATATTTTAGGTTTCCGTCTTCAGTAAACCCCCCACTTCTACTCATGCCATATCAACAATAAGCAGTCATATTACTGATCACGTTATTTGAAGCCTAAATACCAAATATTGTTCTTATTGAACTTTAACATTTTGAGATAAATGCAAGTATCTGATGCGCGTAGGTAATCGGCTGACTTATGGCAGCCCTCATGACGTTTTCGAAAAATGTCCTCAATTATCCATCGATACTACCTAGGAGATGACGAAAATATGTTCCATTGAAAACTGTATATATATATATGTCTGTTAACGGTCTAGTGGTCACCATTTTTGTTTGATCGTTACCAAACTCGATATTTAAACGTGTTATGTGGAAATAAAGATCAAGTTCGTTAACAGCTGAAAACCACACAGTGGGAGATGGGGCCGTTCGATGGGTGGAATTTTGATATTTCTTAATATCTCCGTTATTATGCGTTGGATCGACAAATTTTATAGTCCAAAAAGGTCATATTATGAAGTACTTTATTTGAAGCCTAAATACCAAACATTATTCTAATTGAACTTTTACGTTTTGAGATAAATTCAAATACGAACAATTTTTGACTTATAATAGAGGAGATAATCAAGTTTTCGAAATTTCCCCTCCATACCCCACTCCCATTGGCCCGATTTCTGCCATCGACGGACTTGGTCTTTCTTTATATATAAAAGGTAAATATATAGTTTCGTAATGATCAAACAAAAATTGCGACTGCTAAAGTTTTAACAGACAAATATATATATAATTTTGAGCGGACCTCATTTTCATCACCTCCCGGGAAGGATTGGTAGACATTTGAGATAAAATTCAAAAATTACGTGATGAAAACGACCTCAAAAGCAGATTCCCTAATTTGGGATCGAAGACGGCATGCCGAATCTAGTCAAAATGGATTCAGGGAATAAGAAAGCGGATAATTCCTTAGAAATCTGAAAACAGAAATTTTCCTGAGTGAAATCATGCTTTTACTTCGTACAAAGATGTAAAAAAAAAATGGTATATTTGCTGATTTCGGACATCATATTTTATTCCTTGTGAGTGACTTTCTTTCATCAAAACAATTTTAATTAAAACAAAATGAAATTTATTTTGTTTTAAACCGTAATTTTTATCGTTAATCCAAATATTCGTTATCACTACAGATTGTTTGACGATGACAACGAACGGTGCTTGGAACTTTCGCTCTTATTTGACACGCGAGAATGCTCTGTTCTAGTTGCGATTACGAGGATGAGGGAGGGCTGTGATTACGAGGTCGTTAACGGTGATACATATATTTTTTGCATGTACATTACTAAGATAACATAAAATGCCAAAGATTAAACTGTTTTTTTTTTTAAATTACGTTTTGAGGGAGAAATTTCATAAAGTGTATTTTATTAGATGACACATATATGATATTAAGTCAAAAGCAACGTATGGTTCTGTCATGTCCTGGATTGAGTTAGCATTGGAGGATAGTTCGATTTAGGTTATCAATATGATATCTTCATTCCGCCGAAAGCTAGTTCGGCCGTTTCCGTAACTGTTCGGCACTCGTATGGAGATTTATGTTATACATTGTATAACTTTACGTAGGAAATCTGCTTAGTTTACGCAGCCCCTGCGTGACGGACTTTTTTTGTATCATTACGAGTAGTTATCACCTGGACAATGGGAATTTATTTACTGGCAAATTCATGAAATAAAATCCTCAGTTCCACCCTGGGTGACGTAAACTGTAGATAATCCGTCTCCATGAGCATTAGTAGCACAAAGTGGACGTTTTGAAAACATTTTGGTTCATTAATAAAGTATAGACACTATGGATTATTATTTACAACCATTTTTACTTTGAGAAAAAAATCCTTCCTTAAAATCAATAAAAAATAATACATGGACATTTTTTTTTTAAGGAAACAAGCTGTTACTAAAAAACTTGAGTGGATATTTCAAATCAGGTGAGCTCTCTGCCATCCTTGGACACTCAGGCGCTGGGAAGACTACACTCCTCAGTTTGCTCGCAGGATACACGTAAGATTTTATTTCCTGTTTATGTTTTAAGGTTTAAACTAATGGGAATGTCCACGAGGCAGGGGCTGCATTAGCTTAGCAAATTTTTTACGTAGCTAATATGAAACATTTGTCATTTCATTCACAATACATTCTCTTCTTCTATGTTAAAACCCGACCATTAGAAGTGGGGGCTCATCGAAGGATGAAATAAAGGAAATACAAATAACTCGCTTAATATTTGAGTCAAGAAAAAAAAGTATCAAAAATTGCAGCATAATTATTGTAACAATACTGTTTTTATATCATTTTTCGATTCGACTCAAAGCAGCAGATATTTTTTGATTTTCTGTTTCTCTAGATCAAACATTTTGAAGAAATTCTTTGAAATGAACATCATATAACATTTCTTAAAGTGTGTGTGATTTAAGAACTCAGTCAAAGAGGAAGAGGGGGAGGGGAAGGGGGGGAGAGGGAGGGGGGAGGGAGAGAGGGAGATAGAGGGTGAGAGAGAGAGACGGAGAGAGAGGGGGAGAGAGAGAGAGAGAGAGAGAGAGAGAGAGAGAGAGAGGGAGAGAGAGAGAGAGAGAGAGAGAGAGAGAGAGAGAGAGAGAGAGAGAGAGAGAGAGAGAGAGAGAGAGAGAGAGAGAGAGAGAGAGAGAGAGAGAGAGAGAGAGAGAGAGAGAGAGAGAGAGAGAGAGAGAGAGAGAGAGAGAGAGAGGGAGAGAGAGAGAGAGAGAGAGAGAGAGAGAGAGAGAGAGAGAGAGAGAGAGAGAGAGAGAGATTAATTGGAATATGAATAACAAATTTATTTTGAACAAATGCAACTTTTACTGACATTATGTAGTAATTTAATTGCTTTATTGCAGGTCCAGCGAGTCATCTAACTCTATTTTGATTAATGGAGAACCTAGAGACATAAGAACATTCAGAAAGCTCTCCAGGTACATAATGCAAGACGATGTTCATCAACCTGGCTTAACAGTTTTGGAATCCCTTCAAATATCAGCAAATCTGAAATTAGGAAGTTCTGTACCACAACTTCAAAAACTAACACAGGTATAGATATCTTTATATATATAACTTTACTGTACGTGTGTATGTCACTGAACTCCTCCGAAACGGCTGGACTGATTTGAATGTTTTTTTTGTATGCGTTTGGGTGACGCCCTGGGTGGTGTAGATTCGCAAATCAGCCCGGCAGATGGAGCAGGAGTGGAAGTTGTAAGGGAGACCTAAAATTAAAGATAGCGATATTTCGTCTCCTATTGGTTTTTCGGCAAATATGCAAAGAATGCAAGTTGTTTATTTTGAGTAACTTTTATTATATTCACTTTTGTCGTATAGCAAAGTATAAACGAAATATACACTAAAAAATTAAAGTGGGAGTCAACAATTTTATTAGGCACTAACGATTGAACCGAACTTAACAAAACTCTGTATGTAAATTAGCACTAATTCTTCCATGATTATAAGCTATATTAAATATTTAAGGTTCCTTCAGGTAGGCCCGAATAAAAAATTCGCGATATTGGATTTTCTATTTGTCTTTAGGCAAACGTGCATATAACGAAAGTTGTTTTTTGTGCTATTAAAAGTAGCTTTTGTTGTAAACATAATATTATTAACTTTAATATCCTAATCGCTTAAAATATCATACAGGACAACGTCTGTCGGGTCCACTAGTGTATATATATATATATATATATATATATATATATAATTATAACCTATGTCTGTACATTGATTTTTTTTGCTCGATACATCACGATACTTTTTCGTTTCAGAAGGTATTGAATCTATATCAACAATTATTGGTTTGGTGTTTGTTTGCGCCTAAACTGATTAACCGAATTTTAAGAAACTTGGTACATGTTTTACTACTAACCCAACTTAGACTACTGGCTATAATAGTATTCTCAGACACGCAGAGGAGTGGAGGTCCTAAGGGAGTCATGAAATGGAAAATCGCCATATTTCGTTTCCTATTGGTTTTTCAGCAAACATGTACATAGAAAATGTTGTTTATATTGTTATTTAGAGTAACTGGTGCTATATTCAGTTTTGCTGTATAACGAAGTATAAACCGAGGTATAGACTAAAAATTACAGTTAACAATTTTATTCATGGTGTGTCTAGCAGTGGAGGGGATTGATAAGGATCTCATTTTCATTTGTTGTTCAAAACTAAAATTTCTATTGAACAAGTCCCCTTTGGTTACCTGACTCTTATGGCAAAGCAATACTCCCAGATGGGAAGTGTAATTGTACACATTAATACTTTGATATAAAAGTACCATCATTATTTCCCGAGTCACCAATAATTTCCCGAGCAACACCGAGTACCTTAGCTAGTATATTGAATGTCGATTCGCATCTTATCACTACTGAGATCCATAAAAGTAAATGAGGCAAAAAAGAGATCTTAAGGCCTTAACTAAGCCCTTTTTGTTTTTTTCGACTGGCAAAGGTTTCGTACTCCTAGGCATTTACAATGCTAAAAAATATACACGGTAAATTTGTAATTGCATCATTCTTTCATCATAAACATAACATTTCTTTTTATTCTCAGATCATGGAAATCTTGGATCTTCTAAGACTGACTCATACAACTGACACATTTACGACAAAGCTGTCAGGTGGAGAAAAGAAAAGGCTCTCAGTTGCTTTAGAATTGATTAACAACCCTCCGGTGTTATTCCTAGATGAACCAACTACGTAAGTAAGTTATATTCCATTTATAAACTATATAAGATTGAGGATTAACTTATATGTTTAACAATTAGAAAACAGGTCACACCAAGTAATTTTATGCACAGACTCTTTAAGTTTTTTACTTTCCTTGGGAAACATCTACTCTAATCACCCACTAATTACAAAAATACTAGAACTAATACACGCACTAAACACTTGCAATTTTAAAATGTTGTGGTTACCCGGACACATGGACATTAAACAAATGACTGATATCGACAAACATGCGAAACTAGCAACAAACATGACTACTACTGACATAACTACACTAACACCAACAGACCTCAACAAGATTGTATAAACAAAAATATTCCAAGACTGGCAAAAACACTGGTTACATACTGACAACAAACTATTGGAAATAATATAAATAATATAAATAATATATATATATATATATATATATATATATATTATATATATATATATATATATATATATATATATATATATATAATAAATATGTTACTGGATGGTCAAAGAGACAGTACGTAGATTCAAGAAGAGACCAAGTTGTCCTCACCTCAAATTTTCTAATATGAATAAAATGAATACTTTAAATTCAATGCAGTTTTCTGCGACCGATCATTTTCTCATTGTTTAATTAAAGAGAAGCATGAAATATAAGATTTTCCAGTGTGTGGGTCACGTATTTGTATTTATCTCGAAATGTAAAAGTTCAATGATAACAATATTTGGTATTTAGGCTTCAAATAAAGTGCTTCATAATGTAACTTCTGATTGTTAATATGACATGAGTAAGAGTGGTGGTTTACTGAAGACCGAACACTAAAAATTGCAAATATCTTGGGTAATAATGAATATATTTAAAAAAATGTTTATAAATACATTTATAGAAAATTAAATTTGCAATAAGATTAATTCTATACAATTTTTCGATTCGACGCATAATAACGGAGATATTGAGAATTTTCAAAATTCATCCCCTCTAAACCCCTCTCCATCATGTAGGATTTTAGCCGTTAACGAACTCGGTCTTAGTTTTTACATAAAACGTTTAAATGTCGAGTTTGGTAACGATCAATTAAAAATTGCGACCACTAGACCGTTAACAGACAAATATATATTGTTAATTTCATAAATAAATGTACATATTAATAACATGAGTATAACTTGGTTATTCATTTTAATTCTAAATGAAAACAAACAGAAAATAATCCGTAGAGTAACATAATAATAATATAACTACAAAAATCATATTTTGACAAAAGTAACACAATGATCATATATTAACAAGAGTATCACAATAATCATATGTTAACACCTCTTCCTGTATTTACAGTGGTGTGGCCTTACGTCGGATGAGCTGGTAAACGTGTCTTTTGATGATGCGCCCATTATCTAGAACAACGGTGTATATTACATTTCCTTGTTTTTTAATTTATACGGCCTAATTGCCATCTAATTTCTAGTCCATTTTCTATTGAATTTGTGCAAAGTTCAGTATTTGACTGGGTATCTTAAATTTCACTAATCCTCCAAATACAATGGCACCCAGCAGTCCACTGGAGACAACTCATTCCAGGTCTTCCTTGAATAACAGAGGTTGTACATCCAGTTGACCACTCATTACATAAAACCTCTGATGATCACGTATCCCACGAGTCTTACTTGGGGGCGGCTGAGGATCTTATAGATACATAATGCCTACCGAAAAAAAAAAAAAAAAATAGAAAAAAGAAACTACTTTGAATATTACCTTCTTTAAAAATGTTTTTAAAATAGTAATATTAACTAATTGTGTGAATTTCATTAATGAAGAATTATAAAAACGTTCTTTTCTCCTAGGACAAGTATTGTTTTCTTCTCAAGCTAGGTCATAAACTAATTATTTTTCTCACAGCAGAAGAATAATTAATCAACATTACTTACAAACAGACATTTTTTCCCCTGGAAATTACCAAGAAAAATCACTGAGTTTTTAAAATTAAAATTAGTTAATAAATTATCATTTGTTTTCATTACCATTATTTTTTTTAAAAAGATGGGGCTCAGTTTAGCCATGTGAGTTAAAGTGTTGACTTTAATCTCATATGGTAAATCTAGAGTGGTGAGTTTGATTCCTGCCCTGAGTAATAGGAATTTATTTAGTGATGGAATTCATTAAATAAAATCCTTAGTCCCACCCTGGCTAGAAAAGGGTGGTAACCTGTTGATAACCCGTCCCGTTTATAAATAGTTTAGTTTTAAAAAGATAAATAAATATTTGTTATTATTAGTATAATTATCAATGTTTTTATTAATTATGGAAATAAGTGACTATTATGGCAATGATTATTATACAACATAAAGCGAGGAAATGATTATATTTGATGAGTTTTTAATAATAGTACTTGGAATTAGTTATGTGAATAAGTATGTGATGCCAATGTTGAATTTATTTAGTTGTGCATGTCTGTTTATATTATGGTTAACCTCTTGTTATGAAATTCCCTCGTAAGGAGCCAGTACTTTACATTCAATAATTGTTTTCTTACATGATATTATAGTTGCATATTAAAATAAAGTTCATAAAATCATATTTAAACAAAGTATATTTAATTAGATCTTTTGTGACCAGTACAGTCAGCCCTTGTAAAAAAAATTGAATCCTAGGACTTTAAATTTTGTAATTTCTGAAGTTTTCATAAAAATCATATACGGTAATTAAGAAAATGGATTCTTATATTCGGTTTATTTGAAATATCAACATTATACCTGGAATTTTTTTTTGTTAACATTTATCACAAAAATGCAATTAGAACTACAACTATTAAAATTTGTTCAAATATATTTCAATACATTTTTAAAAATGTTAAAATTGAAATAAGTTTGGATTTAGTACTAAAAAAAAACTTCACATTATTACTCATTGTATGACAAGGGCTTGTTAAGATAAACAAAACTACGTTCTTGTTTAAAACAACTTATGTGCTTCATGCCCATATGTTTAAGGGAATCATTCAGGTTCCCAGCTAAAGCTTGAAGAACTGAAGCTTTCAAGCTATAGTGGTCTCCTAAACATTCAGACGTAGATGAGATTACAATGAGGCCGCAATGCATTCAAGATACATTAAATAATTTCAAAAGAATGAAATTATTTTAATTTGACTCCATGTTATTAAACTGAGTAATTAATTTGAATAATGGTGGTCATTACATCCTATTAAAATTGTTTTGTTTTTTTAATCGATGACCACATAAACATAGCATGTTCTCAGTTTTTTACTGGAATTAAACTTAATTTTAGGTTGTTTAATGAAAAATCAAACAAAATAAGAAAATAAAATCTACATATAATTTTGTTTAGATGAAATTCTATAGGCCAAGGGTCTCTCTTCCTCAATTGCGATCCTATTATCCAACATAATACAAAAGAATAATTTTTTCAGTGGTTTGGATGACATGTCGAGTGTGCAGTGTGCTCATCTACTGAAAACTCTAGCCAGGCAAGGCCGAAATGTGATATGTTCAATACACACACCAAGCTCACGGATATTTGCCTTGTTTGACAATGTATACATAATGTCAGACGGCCACTGTATTTACCAAGGGAAAGGAGAAAACATAGTGCCATTTTTAGCCCAATTTGGACTTCATTGCCCACTGACGTATAATCCTGCAGATTTTAGTAAGTGTTTTTACAGAAATTGAGTTAATACATTTATAATCCTAAGGACTACCTAAAAACTAGATATTAAAACTAGTCAATATTTAAAAAAATTATGGCAACATCGCCACAGTTGCGAAGCTCAAAATAAATAAAAATTTATTTTGCTACAAATACACACACTAAGAAATTGGACTAAACTATTTTTTTTCCTGTAATATCCTTTAACTCTTTAATAATACAAAAAAAAATTGCCTTAAACCCATATTACTTGTGTATCCAAATATATTCTATATGTTCATTAAGACATATGCAATGACCATTACAAGAGGGCGCTCTCACAGCATTAATTTTTGCATGTGTTTTGGTTCAAACATCCAAGCAACTTATAGGTATATAAATAAAATTCTATTTAAAGGTGGGGGGGGGGTATATTTTGTTTGTTTCAAGTCACTGTAGGAGTAGTGACATCAGAATTGAAATTCTTGTTTATTTGTTGCACTGTCCACCTGTAAATGAAAGCCTAGAAGGGCTTCAATTAACTTATTTTAGTGTGTCAAGTATACTACGGTGATTCAAAACTCTGTGCATTTCTTTGTGAATAAGCTTTGCTTTAATCACTAATAAAATTTTGATGAAACAGTCTGTTTTCCCCCTTACCATTTTAGCAGATTTACCTTGACATGTTTGTTGTTCATAAGATTTTTAGTCCTTTCTTACTGGGGTACAGAAATTTTAATCTGTATATCATCATTAATCATTAAATAAACAATGAATTCGATATATTGAGGAAAGGTAAGTTTTCTAATTGAGTTCCACACCAGCCGCTCAAGGGCAGGCAGCTCACAGCTATAAGAACATGCTTTGGGGATATCCTTTTTGGTTTAAACAACCTGCAAACACAATTTTTCATTTGTATCTGACAAAAGGTTTCTAATTCAAAACTCTTTTATTATAACTCTCTCTCTCTCTAATAATGTAGCACTAACATGGCATTTGTGGTTTTAAAGAAGAGAGCGATTTGAAAACGAAGGTTACAACTTTTTTATGGTAGAATTTTGTGAGTATAAAATTTAGTGAATTTTAGTTCGTCACAGAAGGTCAAGCAATTATCTCAGAGGTTTATCTGCTCAACTTGAGAGAGCAAATGCAGCCATAACTCCCTTGGTATCTAGCACTGGTGAATATGAAGGGAAGGCACAGCATTGCAACCACAAAAATCAAGTAGATAGCATACCTCCATTTTCCGCTTCAAGACTATAATCTAGTTCTTGCGCTTTTCTCATTACTTGTTACCGTCCATGTCACACTTCCCCTGTGCAAGATGTATTCAATGCATTTCAAGAAGTTAAAAGTGATTTAAAAGAGTTTTTTTAGCATAATGATTCATCTAGGCAGATATAAGTGACAGAAAATGATGGTTCATGTTTCGAAGTGTTGGCCTGTTAATAAAAAAATTGTTAAAAGAGAATAAAATCATGAAAAACACAGACTTTTTAGTCACCCTGGAATTGACACAGAGATTTCAGTCTGTAAAGAAGCAAAACACAAAGTCATCATTATCTTCATTACAATTGCTTTCATAAAAGAAATGTTGACTCGCATTTTTTTTAAAATGTAAATGCTAGCTTCTTCTTAGAATTTTGATTTTAAAAAGTTGGTTTGTGGTTAAAATTTCTAAACGATCACTTAAAAATTCCAGCAGACGAATCTTGCTAGGCTTACATGAGAATAGCTGCATAAAATCGAAAGAGTTTTTGTATTTATATGATAGAATAACGCTCTTTGGAATTTTGTACTTTTCTAGCGGAAAAAAAAAATTAAAAAATGTGATTTTGCTCTGAAATATAAACATAAATTGTCAGTTAATCCTTCGGGATATTAAGAAAATGACAGAAAATAAATTAAATTTTCAAAATGTGATTAAAAGGTAGGGGTCATTTTAATCTTAAATTAATCCAATCATATATCTCTATAGGAAACCACCTTTATTTTCAACCCACCAATGATGGTAATCGCAGCTAGTCCGTATAGACGCACACACACACACACACACACACACATATATATATATATATATATATATATATATATATATATTTGTTTCAACTCAATAGATTGACTTCATTCAATGTTAAATGCCACAGGGTTAAAATTTTGACTTTACTTTAAAGTTTACCATTCAAGTAAGATATTACTTACTTTATTGCTTTAGATAAATTTTCCTTTGAATTTTACAGTACTCGATGTTGCCAATGGAGACTATGGAGATCACCATGCTGAAATGGTCAGGGGCATTAAAAATGGAAAAATACACAGATTCAATAACACTGATAAAGTCATGTTAGAATTCAAGGAAGGAACAAGTAAAGAAAATGCCATTTTTTAAACATTAGATTTATTCTTTACAATTTTTATCATTGTATTTATCTTTTTTTTAGATGATACAGAAGTTAAATCCATGCCAGATTATGGATGTGATCCCTGGGAACAATTTGTCATTCTTTTGAACAGAATGAACACTCAGCTTTTTCGAGATTGGGTATGAATATTGTTATAATTTATTTATGTACAGTCCTTCAATGAGTCTGTTTTGTTGTATTCATGGGTATATGTGTTTACGTGCAGGTGGATGGTTTTTTTAAAACTGTAAGCGATGCCTGAGCTAGCTGTAAACAAATCACTCGTCCCTGACAATGACAGCCTCTAAATTTAAATTTTTGTTCTAAATTCGTTCCAAAAAAAAAAGTTATCATTAGTTTTACTGTGCTGTTATGTCTTAGTGCAATTCAATTTTGAATGTATTTCATTAGTCGCACTTTCAGTGAGCCATTTTTATAATCTTAGCCTTGTAGGTTTGGATGATTTTTAACCATCTCATAATCTACCTCAATTTTCTATCACAAACGAGTTCTTTGTTCCAGTAGATATCATAGCTCTTCTCAAAAATGTTTAAAGCTTTTCAACTCCTATAAGAATGATTTTATATATATATATTTCATCTTACAAAGTTTTACTTAGTATCAAAACAGTTGACAAATAAACAACTATAGGATATTGTTATCCTGTAAGTAACTTTTGAGAAATGCAAATTTGTCCCAAGTTACAAGGGCATTGACATTGAACAGGTACTTTGATTTCCAGACAGAATAAGTATAAATATTACGGAAATTTACTGAAGTGTAGTTGAATTTGAAAACTGATCATGTTCATTTAACATACTTAATATAAAGAAACACAATTCAGTCATTCATAATAATCTTTTTTTTTTTATTCCCACCTATTTGGAAATAGACAATGTCTAATTAGGAATTATTTGATTTCATGTGAGCTTTAATTTATATATTTCTTTTCAGAATCATTTTTTTCTGAAGCCCTTTCTTCATATATGTGTTGCTCTAATTATTGGATGTCTATTTTATGATTTTGGAAAAGATGGCTCAAAAATGCTGTTTAATTTTGGATTTGTTTTTATTTCCATATGTGTGTTTCTATTCATGCCAATGCTTCCTGCAGTAGTATGGTGTAAGTATTTTCAAATACCTATTAAATGATATAATGGAACTTACATTGGGACACATAGTCCTTCAGAAAATAGGAAGGGGTGGGCAATTTCAATAATGGAATAAATTAATTAATAATTAATGTTTTTATGAAATTTTGGATAATTATGAGACAGTAGAGAATCACTTTATTGTACAAAGTTATATACAGTTTGTGGGGCTGCTCAATTACATTGAGATGCTGAAGCACACAGCAACTGAAGTCAATCCCTAGGGCAATACCAATACTAAGTAAAACAATACATATTGTACCTAGTCAGATTAATAACTAAAATATTTTAACACGGTCAACAACCTAAAAGGTGTATGTCGTTAGATATAAATTAACAAACTCTATTATTAGAATAACATGATCCGTCGATCTATAATAAGATCACTGGTCAAAGTTAAAGTTAAAATATATGGTGGGAAATAATCCCTAAAGTATCAATAATGATACCCTCGACCAAGGTTTGAAGAACCTTCTTGTCTATTCCCACCTTGTCAAAACATTTCTGGATACGCTTAGGGACCGTTCCTCAGGCACCAAACCACAAGCCTATCAATAGAAATCCCACTCACCAAATGTTTCCCTGAATTTCTGAATACAATTCGCATAAATATTTATCTTTTCCTCATGCATTTTCTCCGCTTGATCTGGGTTGTTGCTCTCGTACCTTATAGTTGGGTCCAGGACCTTATAGTTGGGCTTCAAAGCAGCATCGACAGCTTCAAAGCATGTGAAACTCTTTTTCAATAGAAAAATAAAACTTTGAAAATATATATGTGATTTAAACTGAAATTCCCATTTAACACTATTTATTCTCTTATATATGAGTGAAATATATAGGACTTTAAATCACTCCATTTATTGTCCAAGCTCTATGATGAGAAATTATTCATTTAATAAATTGGTGGAAACAGTACATTTACAATACATAAGCCTAGAAAGCCCTGGACCTCTCCGAGGAATATTGTTTATCATTCATCACTATTCTCCTTTTTTGAAAGTATAGCCACTCAAATCATCGTCCAGATCATAATGATACTGTTACAAACTATTGCTCTTCCGACCTCTTTCTGGGGGTATCGTATAAATTCTTCCTGGCTAGTCTTAAGAAGTATATTCCTTCCACATTTCTCAAACTCAATATTCTGCCATTTTCAAAACAACTTCTTTAGTTCAGTGTTACTTCTCATACACCATCTGTTATTCCCTTCTTTGTACAGGCCAATTGAGCCCTCCTGTTTTCTTTGGGGGAAGACATTTTTAACTAACCTATGGAAGAAACAGTCATTATAAAAATACATAGGAATAAAATAGGTATGGCTAAAGGTGCCATTAATAAACTTTTATCTTCTCACTTTACCATTAAATAATGTCATAATTTATGATTCTCATAACATTCCTTTAACTAAATTACAATTGGATATTTTTAGATGACAACTATATATTTTGAAGGTTTTAAAACTGAATGTTGACCGTGATTTTTAATTTATTTTTATCCATTCCTTTTAGTTCCTCAAGAAGTGCGCTCTGTGAAACGGGAGTATTTCAACCAATGGTACGGTCTGAATGCATATTACTTTGCTATTACAGTTTCAAGATTACCACTCCAGGTAATAATTACTTTTTGATTTTTTATATTTCTCCTGAGAAACTTCATCGTTTTATCAGGGTTTTAATAATAATGTTTTTGGCATTTGAGTAGTAAGGAAGAGCTAGAAAAAAGTCATGAGGAAATTTAGTCTACCAAATGTTAATTTATTTAGGAGAGAAGGAATTGATTATTACTTAGAAATTTACTAGTCCTTTAGAAGATGCATATTAATTGTTTTTTAATAATCAGAGTTTAAAAATTAATTGGTAAACTATAAATTCCTGCCAAAGGCCAAGGACTGACCAATTCCAAAATTTAAATGATTCTTGAGTAGTATATAGGAAAGTTGTAGAAAAAGAACAAAAGCGAAGGCAGATTTTGGTCTCTATAATGAAAATTATTTACTATAAAAAATAATACAAAAGAAAAAATAGTGAGTTCACAAGTAACACTATTAAAAAATCTTTATATTACCAGAAACAAAAAAATTCTAATTTTAAGGTGGTTTTCTAGGAGGTGGAAGTGAATTACATTGTGGGTTGAGTAAAACAACCAAATTTCCATAATAACACATATTTTGATATTGAGGAAGAGTGGTCATTTTACTCAGCCTGCAATAAAAGTCTACCTCACAGGTGTTCCTTCAAATGAGTAGATATCACATGTGCTGGAATGGTACACTCAGGAGGATGTTATCTCAAATTCGATTTTCTATATCTCTACTAATAAGAAGTGTACATAAGCAAACTTTAATTTAAATTAGACAAGAGATTATATAGTTGCTGAAAAATAAACTTCCCAAGAGTGGGAGTAGGGGCTAACAGGCTGCTTATAACAACAAATAATTCGCTCAATATGCAAATTATTATTATTTATTAATGTCCACTTTTTGCAACTCAGGCTAATTGGGACGGGTTATCTACAGGTTACCACCCTTTTCTAGCCAGCGTGGGACTAAGGATTTAATTTAGTGAATTCCGTCACTAAATAAATTCCTATTACCCAGGGCGGGAATCAAACTCGCCACTCTAGATTTACCATATGAGATTAAAGTCAACACTTTAACTCGCATGGCTAAACTGAGCCCCTATATGCAAATTAGAGAAATGATATAAAGAACAATAGAGAGATTTATTAATCAAAACAAGATATTTTAATTTATTTTTTTTAATTTTCACCATCTTACTCCCTCCCTCTTCCCCACCTCTTTGTCCCTGCCTGATTACAAACATTAACAAATTTTGTCTTTAACTTTAGATGAATTGTTTAAATATTATTTATGACATTGATCAAGTGAAGAAAATATAATCTTTATAGATAATGCCACATTGAACATCCTTGCATTTATCTCGTGTAGTACATTTCTTGAAAACCACATTTGGTATTTAAGCTTGGTTATTTAGACATCTTTTGATGTATTTGTAAACAAGAATATGACACCTTCTTTCTCTTACTGGACATGGAGTTGAAGTCCCACTCCCCCTTGCCCATAATTCCCCTAGGGAGTTTCGTAATCGCTGGGATAACTTTTTTTTTCTTACAGTTTTTGAATATCGCCTGAATATAAATCTTTGCAAATGAGCTCTACCACTCTTTGTGAATGTAACTAAGTTTATATATTAACATCCTTAGCAGCTACTCAGATGCCAATTAATAGTGGTGAATTTTATATTTCTAGATCGCACAATGCCTGCTGTATATTTCAATAGTCTATGTAATGACTGGTCAGCCTTTAGAAGTTGACAGAGTAATGAAGTTTACTTTGGTGCTATTATTAGTTTGCATGACATCTGAAGCTCTCGGAATGGCAGTTTCTTCTCGTCTTAGCATTTTTGTAAGTAATAAATATTTTTCTTATTTCTGAATTCAAGGAGGTCAGAAAACATAATATTTCTTTCCATAATAAATCATTATGGCTTAAAGTTTAGCTTAAGTATTTAGTTTTTAATGGAGATGAAAGCCATTGGTTAGCATGCCAAGACCTGACACACGACTTTGGTAAGAGGTCAAAAGGTCAGCTGACACAATCCTCAATCTTAGTCATATTGTGGTGGAACTACAGGCTAAAGATTACTATTGCTTACTTCTTTATTTTAGTAGCTACTCAATTGTCTTGCGATGGTAAGTGGGCATGAGGCGCTCAGACAAAAAAGCTCGGTGATTGCACCAAAATTTAGATTTCAATTCGGGAGTTTGAACTTGACACCTCTAGCATGGTTATCCAGTGCTTTAACTACAGTCCTATTGCTGGTCCATTTAAAAGAACAGTTAAATATATTGTTGGCTCTAGGTAGTGTTTAATGCATACCTTGCATAAATTTAGTCATATTACAAAAATATAACACATATATAACTTTAAATAACACCGCATAAACCACTTTTGTTATGACCATTTTTGTTCACCTTACAAAACCCATATTTCACTGGCACTAAAAAACAATATTAAAGAGTTATAATATACGCTTATATAATACTTTCAATCAACAGTCACCAGTTCTCGATTTATATAAGTTAGTGAAATTACTTATTGCCTACTTTACCTACTTGTTGATTTGAACTTTTCAATATCCTTTTGGATGGTTCCCAAACTTTATATAATGCACAACTATAGACAATATATATATATATATATATATATATATATAAGCAAATTATAAATGCCATAAATAACAATTTTTTATTACTCTTAGTTATAAAATAATAATAATAATACTCTTAGTTAATAAATAATAATAATACTCTTAGTTTATAAAAAGTAAGTATCAAAATTAATATATTGTCATTTAAGTGCAATCTTGAATCTACAAATTATATAACTATTTAGAAATAATTTATTTATCATAATGATTATGATATTTAATGATGACATATTAATCAGAACAATCAATATATTTGATAAATAAATACATAAACGTATGTGTGTATGATATAAGATAATGCATGGGTTTTAATTTTAAACCATTGTTTTCTTTTTCAGAATGGTGTATTTTTTGGCCCAGCGATCTGTGTTGGTCTCACTATATTTGCTGTGTATGGAATGGGTACTCGTATCACTGGTGTACCAATGTGGGCAAAAATTTTAATGTACAGCAGTTACATAAGATTTGGTTTAGAAGGAACAGTTTTAGCAATTTATGGCAATGACAGAGATAACCTAATTTGCCCTGGCAAAGAAATGTTTTGTCCTTTTAGAATGCCCAGTTTCTTAGTTAAGGAAATTGGGATGGATGAAACAAACTTTTGGCTCGATGTTACCGTCCTCGTTGTATATTTTTTCTTCTTCAAAATAGCTTGCTATTTGATACTGAGACAAAGGTTGATGCGTATAAGAACAACAGGGATTGCCTTTGTTGTCGAGAAGCTTATAAAAACTTATTTTAATTTCAACGTAAATAACTAAATATTGTGGACTAATTGCTGTATGAGCAAAGAGTATTTATTTAGTGACAGGCTCACTAAACAATTTCCTTAGCCCTACTCTGGCTAGAAAAAGGTGGTTATCTTTTGATAGCCCTTCTTGACTAGCCTTTGTTACAAATAAAGTGCATTATATATATTTAAAAAAAAATATGTAGTCGAACTGTGTAATATTGAGTACTTAATATGTTACATCACTGTTCTGGGATTAAGTTTTTAACGCAGGGAACTTGTGTTAGATAATTAATAAAAGTTAGTAGGATGACAGACATTTTTATATTACTGAAATTTGAGAATGATTAGGTTGATACTATTACAGCATGCAATTCATCATAAAAAGGATCTATATAAGATCCTTTAAACACCTTCTGAAGGCATGCAATGTACCGGAGAGCTAGAAATGCTGTCAATATTCCGAAAATTATTATTCTAAAGAATTTTAAATGTAAAAATATTCTTTTTAAAGAATTTTAAATTATTTTTTAATGGGAATAATTGTATCAATTTAAAGCCACTCTGCATAAGCTTATGTATATAATTATATTAGTAGTTTAAGTTTATTTGTGTTAAAAGATTTTAAACATTTTTTACTTAATATTTTTTTTTAAATATTTTGTTTCAGGAGTAGTTTTTACTTATAATTTCCTTTTTGTAAAATACTATGCCTATTCTTCCATTCAGTAGTAAAGTTAAATCCATTTGTTAAAACTTGTACATACTGCATAAATGATTTGTGGATGTCATATACTACTCCATAACTAAAAACTTTCACCTTCATTGAGCATATAATTGGTATTATAAACGCATGCCATCATTTGGTTAGCGTTATTCCTTTTTCTGATATTAATTTTTTCACTATTAATATCCTTCACCCATTTACTGTCGAGCGTGACATCCGAATATCAATTCATTTTTTAGTTTTTGTTTCTTCTTAAAAAAAGTGATGATCAATCAAAAAAGTAAGACCAAAGTAGTATCTATGTACCATCTTTTGTTCAGTTTAGGTTTCACAACTCTACCAACTTCCATGACGTCTGAGTGGGAACTGGGGGGATAGGTGTGAAGACTTTTTTTCTCATTTAAAAAACAAATAAAGAGGTAACAGGGGCTCAGGTTATCCATGTGAGTTAAAGCGTTGCCTTTAATCTCACATGGTAATCCTAGAGTGGCGAGTTCGATTCTCGCCGGGGCAAAGGAAATTATTTATTGACAAAATTCATTAAATAACATCCTAAGTCCCACCCTGGCTAGAAAAGGGTGGTAACCTGTAGATAACCCGTCCCAATTAGCCTGAGTTGCAAAAAGTGGATGTTAATAAATAATAATAATAAAGAGATAACTATTGCATTCTGTTTTTGATGAATTATTAATAAAACATACAATAGAGAACAGAACATACTAATTCTGTTTCAGATTCAGTTCTATAAAATCATAGATTAATGAAGTAGTGAGAAATAAGGAACAATTACTAAAATTCCTTGTCTTAAGCCAATAACTAGTGGAATAGATGAGTCTAAATTGCTCCTAAAAACATCTGCAAGTTTGAAGAAAATCTTCCATAGTTAAAATCGTTTAAAATTAAATAGAAAAAAAAAACAATACTTATTTTAGTATTAGGAGAAAAGTTTCTTTCATCATAGTGCATATTTAAAATAATAATGTAGCAGTAGTTATAATCAATTATTTATAACAGACATTTCAATTTATTTACCTTTATGAACTTCATTAGTATGATAGGTAATTATTTTAAATAAAAATATAAATTTGAATATCTTTATAGAATATGTGAATTTAATGATTCATAATTATTTTATATCTATATATGAGTATGTAAATATTTTTTTTTTTTAAATAGCTCTAAATTATAGTTCTTTAGTACATACTTTTTATGATCAAATATAATTCCTTTATCTAGATATTGTACTGTGATTTGTATTGTGATAGTATTGTTTACTCTAGATTTGAATATTAATGAAGTTTTTGTTGTTTATATTAGTGGACTAAAGAAAATCTTATGTAATTCAACTATAGCTTGGCGTGGAAAAACCGATAGACTTTATAAAAATATAGTGTTATTAATTTGATTTTGGATTTAGTTTGCAAAAATTATTATGTTCTATCGTTTAATATTATAGTTTCTTGGATCAAAGTACCAAAAACTACATTTAAAATATATTGCCAATAGGTAGAGTATGTTCATTAAAATTGACCTTATTTATAGACTTTTTTTTCTCAAATGAAAAAAAAAAAATATATAAATTATAATGTATAGAAATCTTATTTTTATAACTATGTCATAAATCTGTGATTTTTTTGAGTAGTTTTCAGAAAGACCTTTGTAGGTTATGTAATTACGGTTGATTAGATGTACAAAGGGCTATAATAAAAATGTAGGTTATAGAAATTAATTAGGTATTTGGTTTTTTTAGATTCAGATAAATACATCTAATTTTATTTACACTTAAAATTCTTTAAATATGTATTTTTAATCTTCAAATATGTATATTTCATTGTTGTTTATATTTTTTCCATGACATATTGTGAATAAGGTAAAACATGTAAAAATTTTTGAATAATTAGAGAAGCCAATTAATGTTATTTTTTGAAATTGTGCGCTGAAAGCATGTGTTTGATTTACCTTAAAACTGAGTCACTGGGCAACAAAATAAAATGTGCCAGGAGCATAGTAAAGCGTGAAAACAAGAGGAGATATATAGATTATATTAAATTCAATATTTTATTCTTCTTTTTTGGGTATTAAGTGTGCTTGAAAACTAATTATTCAATTTAAAGAAAACATTTTATTTTTTTATGAAAATATAATAGTTTTCCAACCAGCTCCAAGACCTTCAAGAATACGATCCTTTTAGATAATAATGCTCCAACAACATAAGGGTGTGTGTGTGTGTGTGTGTGTGTGTATGTGTGCATGGGCGTGTGTGCTTATTATACATACGTACATATATATATTATTTATGTTTATTACAAAAATCATAATGTTGATTATTAGGGTTCTTTTGATTACAGAATTAAATAAAGAAGCTTTAACATTTTCATCAGTACCCAATTTATTTGATAATCTCTACTTTTATTTACATGCTTGGTAACCTATTTCTCACAACTAAGCACAATATATAGTGTTAACTTCATGTAAATATTACACAGCAGAATAACTCAAAACTCGATGTATCAAATGGATCTCTTGAATTACTTGTCAGATGGATGATTCTAAACTAAACAGAACTGTCGGGGGAGCTGGCCGAGTTTATATTAGCACCCAATTGCTCTAGGAGGTTCGGTGCCCCAACTCAACCATTGATTGGTTGAGCCAGTCCCCCTAGAAGGTTCTAGATTCCCACCCTGGCTAAATCTATGCCTATCTTTGCAGGGATGCTCTCATTTTTCTTGTAATTCTTAAATACATGATTAAATAGGAGTGTGTTTGCATTTGAAGCAGCAACAAAATCCTTCAAGTAAACCAATGGATGCATATTTCACAACTATGTTTATAAAGACTGTTTGTACAAAAGCATCCCGTAATATTCATCAATAACAAAAATGACCTTAACCAAGAAAAATATATGTGTAGTCGTTCATTTGTTTTACTCCAGGTGTAAGAACTTAGATGAATTTATTTTTCCAAAATTGCTGTTATCCAGAAAATGATTTGACATTATAATGGCTTACCACTGAAATATAAATAATTGGTTAGCGGAAGCACTAAATAATCCATTTATTATCATCAAATTAGTCATATTTATAGTTTTAATCATGAAGCCTGGAATGCCCTTTGACCGAATATTGCCGAAATTAATCATTGTTCATAGGTTCAAATATTGTAAATCTAGTTTCAATCAAAATAAAGTGACTGTATCGTCTTAGCAGCCAGAATACATAAGCATAAATAATGGGTTAGGATGGTTTACTCATTCCTAAATACAATTCTTTCTTTACATTTTTCCCATGAAATCAATATTAATGAAAATAAGTTTTTATTTAATGCAATCCCCCCCCCCGCTGCAGTCCATGGTAGTGAAGTATAAAATACCCCACGTTGACGATATTCACATTGTTGCAAAAACTACATATATGAAAAATTAAACAGAGTTAATCATTAATAAGAACAAAGTAGATCAAAGGAGCCGACCGATTATCTAGCCCGTCGTCGGCAATACCCGTCCGCCATCTAGAAGCTCTAGACTATTCCACTTTGAAGTTCTCCACTCGTCTATAAAAGCGACTCAGCTCGTCCCGAGAGTTAGTTGTTCTCAGCTCTCTTCAAGTGATCAACAGTGCATTCAGTACAGTTTTAATGGACAGTGCGTTTTATTTGCAAGTACGGTAAAGTTTTTTATGTGAAGAACTGTGTTGTGCCGCTTTTATGTAAAGAAAATGTAGTTTATAGATCTTTTCACTGCAAACGAAAAGAAGTTCTATGCAAATGTTTCATATCTAATAGCTCCGAGAAATTTACAATTCTTTATTTTCGTTTTCCTTCAAACTCACTCCTATTTTGATCAAAATAGAGGAGGTGAACAACTGAGTGTTAGGATAACCCCACTTATAAAATTTGAACATCCTAAGCCCAGTTATTTTTGAGTTATTCGAGATACATACATAGTATAGACGCCATGCCGAAGCTAGTATAAACGTTTCAGAGTATGTCAAATCAAGTAATTTTGTTGTAATCTAAAAACCGAAAATGTTCGCCATTACAATATTTCCTTTACTTCGCAAAAGGAAGTAAAAAATAAAACAATACATTTAATATTTTCTTATTTGAAAAAGGACCTTAAAGTATACGATTTCAAATAATGCCTAACGAGAAGTATTTAATAAATATATGTATTTTTGAAGGAAGTTTTCGGGAGCTTCTAAGACAGGAATCCCTTTGTTCACAAAATAGTGATAAATTATTTTCAAATCCTGCCTTATAACTCCGGCCAGTGTTTACAAACATTATCAAAATATATCCTCTATCCAGTAATATTTTACATAACATAATGTCCATGTACCGCATCAATATGATTTCTTGAAAAATGTCAAATACTTAATTAAAAGTCCGTCACGCAGCAGATTTAAGAGATTTAAGCAGATTTCCCATGTGAAGTTTTACAATAGAGAAATCTGCATACTGAAACGGCTTCTGAATTGTAAGAATAATTTATATTTTAATAACTCAAATTTTAATAGTCCAAGAACTAAAGAATGAACAGAACGTATTTCCATAAATCTCACAAAGTAAGGAAGGTAAGGTAAGGTTAGAAGAATCTTCCACCTGAGCCGAGTACTTACGAAAATAGCCGACCTAATCCTAACTATACCCGACCACAGACTTCATAAAAATGCAAATATCTCGGTTAATATTCAAGATAGAGAATAAATTGTATAACAATATTTATAGTAAATTTAATTTGCAATAAGATTGGTTCTATACAATTTTTCGATCCGATGCATAATAACGGAGATATTTCGAATTTTCGAAAATCCACCCTCTAACCCCCCCCCCCTCCTTCTAGTCCGATTTCAGTCATTAACGAACTTGATCTATCTTTTTACATAAAACGGTTAAATATCGAGTTTCGTAACGATCAAACAAAAATTGCGACACCGCTAGAGCGTTAACAGACAAATATATATATATATATATATATATATATATATATATATATATATATATATATAAAATTTTGAATGGACCTCATTTTCGTCATCTCCTGGGTAGGATCGATGGACATTTGAAGAAATTTTTCGAAAATCACGTCATGAGTACGACCTCAATAGCTGATTCCCCTTCAGGGAAATCTGCTAAAATGTGACTTACTGAAAGATATAATTTATTTATTGGATAAAAGTTTGAATATGTTATGAATGTTTGTCGATTTAACGAATGCTGACTTAGTAGATCAAAATGTTATTACCTAATTTAGAATATCGTGGAACTAGGGGAATTGCTCGTAAACGTTTTAGTTTTCACTTTGTAACACTAAAAAGGATGTAGAAGTCGTTATTAGTTGATATGAAATAGTTTCTGCTTAATCTTCGACCAATATTTCATTATGTATTTCATATAAAATTAATATTTCATTATTATTACACATTTCAACACTGTACTACTCAAACTTTAAATCTGAATTTACCTTTTCATAGAATCTTTAATATTCAGCTGTTATTAGCATTCGACATTTACCTCTAATGGAAGCTAATTAGTAGACTTCCGAGGATCCATCAGGAAAACTTGAGGAAATACATTACGTAATGTTGATTTAGCGGTAATTGAGTGAAGCATGGACTGGGAGAACCAATAGGAACACAGATTAAATGAAATTTAACGCTGGTTTCGAATAGGTTTCTTTAAAAAGTATGGTCTTTTGACAATCTGAAATTCATCGAAAGGAGTAGTTTAAATTTACCTGAAATTCAGGCATTTTTGTTAAATTTGATGAAAATTATGCATTTTAAAATGGAGTTGGGATGTCTAAGATTTTCTCCTTTATTTTCTTCGTTTTAACTGCATCCAGGTTTTTTGTTTCGTTTTCAAGAGTTGTAAATCTATTTTTACTTTTAACTTTATTAAATAGCGTATTTTTTCTAAATTTGGAATATAAATGTTTGATACGTTCAGGCAATAGGAATAATAAATTTTTACATTTCTGCATTCAGCAACTCCACCCCTCTCCCCTCCTACTCATGTCACATAAACATTCCTCTGTTATATAATAAACCGATTTTCAAGGACCATTATTGTGGCCTTAAAAATTTTTCTTATTTGTGTAGTTGTTAGCACCTGATGATAGCGCGTCAGTGCCGAAAGGCCTTGTGCTTTAATTCAGAAATTAGTGGGGAGACTTCCTGTTATAATGACCTGTTTCCCAAATATGCTTAGGACATACAATGGATACGAAACATAGCACAGCTGGATATATAACTCAGTGGTACGTAAAGTGGGGAGTCGTTCTCTTCGAGATAGCATCGTTATCGGTAGTCACAGGTTACTAATGCGTTCTCGATGACAGCGCTATCTGCTGTGTATGAACTCTAAATACAACTCTCCAATAGTGAAATGCCTATATCTGTGTTCATTGCTCTATGGAGTATATCTTTATATTTGTACAAGAATTAAGCTTCTTTTTAGCAGATTTCCCTTAAGGGAAATCAGCTATTGAGGTTGTACTCATGACGGAATTTTCGACATTTTTCTTCAAATGTCCATCGATCCTACCTAGTAGATGACGAAAATGAAGTCCGTTCAAAACTTGTATATATATATCTATATATATATATTATAAATATATATATATATATATATATATATTTGTCTGTTACCGCTCTAGCGGTCGCAATTTTTGTTTGATCGTTACCAAACTCGGAATTTAATCGTTTTATGTAAAAAGGAAGATCAAGTTCGTTAATGGCTGAAATCGGACCAGTGGGAGGGGGGGTTTAGAGGAGAGGATTTTCGAAAAGTCGAAATATCTCCGTTACTATACGTCGTATCGAAAAATTGTATAGAATCAGTCTTATTGCAAATTACATTTACTATAAATATTCTTATATACATTTATTCTCTATCTTGAATATTAACCGAGATATTTGCATTTTTATGAAATTTGGGCCGATACCGGATTTTTGAATTTCCCGCGAAAAGCTAGTTCGGCCCTTTGCCGTAACCGTTCTCCTATGGAGATTTCTCTATTGTATAACTTCACGTGGGAAATCTGCTTAGTTTACGCAGCTCCTGCGTGACGGACTTTTTATTTTATGGATTTTGACAAAATGAATCACTCTCATTCAAGATTGGTTCAATTAAATTAGAACATATTTAGAATTATGGAATAGAATGAGAAATCGCGTCGTTTTTGAGTTGTAGTAAAGTAGTGGTGAGCGTGCTAAATCTGCTAATTTTACTCAACTGATGCGTGAGAGGTTCTTGTACTGTGAAGCGAAGGACGGAAATAGTGAGTTGATCCCCTAGTCATTCGGCCTCAACAGCTACTCACATATCCAATCCCACCACTCGACTTATAGTCAGAGAGCAGCTGTTTGACATTGTGTATGGTCCAGGAGGACGGAAACTGAATGAAAGGGAACCAGGTCGTCAGGTCTAAACACCTCTCGTCCTCTCCTAACCTCGAGGCGTAATGAAGGGAATGGAGGAATCCTACTACATCAAATGGGACGATTATTGTCATCTGTGACCGAAGGGGTCGTAGAAGCCCCTTCTTTATTCATTTCTGACACCTCCACATGGGTGTAACGACGACTACCACGTCTGTGACCGAAGGGGTCAAGCTCCTTCTTTAATCATTTCTGACACCTCCTCATGGGTGTAAGGACGACTACCACGTCTGTGACCGAAGGGGTCGAGCCCCTTCTTTAATCATTTCTGACACCTCCTCATGGGTGTAACGACGACTACCACGTCCGTGACCGAAGGGGTCGAGCCCCTTATTTAATCATTTCTGACACCTCCACATGGGTTTAACGACGACTACCACGTCTGTGACCGAAAGGGGTCAAGCCCCTTATTTAATAATTTCTGGCACCTCCTCATGGGTTTAACGACGACCACCACGTCTGTGACCGAAGGGGTCAAGCTCCTTCTTTAATCATTTCTGACACCTCCACATGGGTGTAACGACGACCACCACGTCTGTGACCGAAGGGGTCAAGCTCCTTCCTTAATAATTTCTGACACCTCCTCATGGGTGTAACGACGACAACCACGTCTGTGACCGAAGGGGTCGAGCCCCTTCTTTAATCATTTCTGACACCTCCACATGGGTGTAACGACGACAACCACGTCTGTGACCGAAGCGGACCAGCTACTTGTTTGATCATATATTACACCTCCTCATGGTTGTAACGACGACCACCACGTCTGTGACCGAAGGGGTCAAGCTCCTTCTTTAATAATTTCTGACACCTCCTCATGGGTGTAACGACGACCACCACGTCTGTGACCGAAGGGGTCAAGCTCCTTCTTTAATCATTTCTGACACCTCCACATGGGTGTAACGACGACCACCACGTCTGTGACCGAAGGGGTCAAGCTCCTTCTTTTATCATTTCTGACACCTCCACATGGGTGTAACGACGACCACCACGTCTGTGACCGAAGGGGTCAAGCTCCTTCTTTAATCATTTCTGACACCTCCTCATGGGTGTAACGACGACTACCACGTCTGTGACCGAAGGGGTCAAGCTCCTTCTTTAATCATTTCTGACACCTCCTCATGGGTTTAACGACGACTACCACGTCTGTGACCGAAGGGGTCAAGCCCCTTATTTAATCATTTCTGACACCTCCTCATGGGTGTAACGACGACTACCACGTCCGTGACCGAAGGGGTCAAGCCCCTTATTTAATCATTTCTGACACCTCCTCATGGGTGTAACGACGACTACCACGTCTGTGACCGAAGGGGTCAAGCTCCTTATTTAATCATTTCTGACACCTCCTCATGGGTGTAACGACGACTACCACGTCCGTGACCGAAGGGGTCAAGCCCCTTATTTAATCATTTCTGACACCTCCTCATGGGTGTAACGACGACTACCACGTCTGTGACCGAAGAGGTCGTAGAAGCCCCTTCTTTAATCATTTCTGACACCTCCTCATGGGTGTAAGGACGACCACCACGTCTGTGACCCCGACACCACCCATCAGTTTCTGGTCTAACTGATTGCCTGCGAGGGCTTCACCCGCTATCCCTGTGCCACCAGTATGGTCTAAACCTCTGAGAAGCATGGACTTGTCTCATGCCCCGGCACATACAAGTTCAAATACTAATATGATCTATAGTGTGTAATTCAACCACTAATCCACGTGACCCCCTGTACGGTGATTCAAGTAAATAAATACAAGCCGGACACTGTTGTATAAGACTATACATAGACCAGTTGCCCCAGATTCTTTGTTTCGCTATACCACCAACATCGTGTGGGTAACTTCCATACCTTGTAATCAAACCCCTGGGGGGGGGGCTTTTTGACAGAATTTTCTCGGCGTCTCTAAGTTATCCTCTGACCCTATTTTTCAATCCAAATTTTACATTTTATTTTATTATTTTATCTCAAAAAAGTTCGTCAGAAGGGGGCTAGTTGAGCTAAGCATATTTCTCAACCGCTTGACATGGATCTAGCCCACCATCATCTATCCCTGTAATTAGAAGCCATTGTAAACAGTCCTGGAAATTTAAACTGGACAAGAGTTGCTTAATGTTTCAGGTACTCGAAGCGAAAATCGCATTAGGAGGAGGGAGGGTTTTGAGGAGAAATATAAAAATATGCAAATATCTCTAGTTATTATAATTGAGTTGGACAAAAAACGTATAGAAAAACTATTGTAGAAAATTAAATATTCTACAAAGTTAGTTTTGCTACATCTTTTGATCTGATTCATAATAATGAAGATGTTTAAGCTTGAAATAAATCGCTTCGTGATATATATATATATATATATGGCTTATTGCTAATGTGAAACTCTAATGTATACAAATAACTTTGCATGGTTATCACAAATTATCTTAGATTCCGTATTTTACGCTTACAATTTGTATAGTAATGCCACAAGTTTTCATTCCCTTGCGACTCCCACCACTGCTAGTTTTCATGATTAATAAAATAAGATATAATTTAGGAGTTAGTGCTAACTATAGCACCGAGTTCCCATCGACTTCGGTTCAAACATTTGTGAATAAACAAATTGTTGAGTCCTGCTAAAGTTCTTAGTTCGTAACTTGTTTATCATTTGTTACTCGAAAAAAGAGTAAATGAAAAAGTTACATTAAATAACGAAATAAAAAAAAATTGTTTCGAGCATGTTTACGAGAAAATAAATTGGAAATAATATATCACGAATTTTCATTTCAGGCCTTTCTTATAATTAAATGAATATTTGTATAGCAACAAGTCTAAATAGGGTTACCGGTAAAACTCATGCCAAAGTCTGTCCAGTCGTTTAGGCAAGAAAGAGGGAAGAAATGGACTATAATTAATGATAAAAATTGTTGAGGCGGTTTCAATTCCATGTGCAACGAATAAAAAATGATTTTAATTAATGATTTCGTCACTAAATAAATTCCTATTACCCAGGCGGGAATCGAACTCGCCACTCAAGGTTTACCAAGTGATAAAAGCCAACGCTATCACTCCTTATAGTAGAACGCATCGCTCAGTACAAGTACAAGTTTGAGTACCAACTCAAACTCACGTAGGGCTTACAAGGTCCTACATTTCCTTGTTTTACATTCTTTTTCGAGGTAATCTGAACTCTGATAAAAAAAAAAAAAAAAAAAGCCAACGCTTTAACACGATGGCCTGCCTGAGCCCCTTATGATCACTTTAAATTTGTAGTTGGCCTCGAGTTGATTACATTAGATCAAAATTAAAGTCTTGTTTACATAGGGTTCTTATTGCAGGAAGTTATCAGTCAGCTGCGTGTCCAGCAGGTGGGTAACCTGGTTACTTTACTTAGCTCTTATGTGGTGGAGTTTCTCTTACCACATGAAGGATTCCAATTGTAAATATGCAACCAGATGGCATAAGAGCATATTGAAAATTTATTTCTAACCGTTTAGATTTTTTTAGCTAGCAAGCATTAGCATAATTTAAAAATAATGAAGAAGAAGAAGAAGTCAGGTCGCAAATCAAAATCCTCGGAATCAGTGAAGACGAATAAAAGAACATCGAAACACACCAAGGCTTCATCAGTTGTAGAAGTCCCAGAAGAAACTTCATTCTCACTTAAAGAAAAATATGACCAGAGTTTGAAAAATAAAAAACAAGTTTCCTTTATTGATGAACCAATTTTGCGCCAACTAGGTTATGACATAAGGCAGGTGATTACTGCCGGAAAATATTCGATACACAAAAGAATTTTAGCTATGGACGAAGAATATGTTGTCAGGATTATAGAAAAATCCCATGTCTCAGATATGTACTTGCAGCTCTACAGGAATGAGTTAAAAATGATTAGGGAGTTAAATCACAGGAGCATAATAGTTTATACGCAAGGGATTGAGACTATGTACAAGATTTATGTAATATCCAAGCTCGAGGCCAATGGGAGCCTCAAGAATTTACTCGAGAAAATGCGCTATATACCTGAAGATATGTGCAAAAACTTTTTCACTGACATACTGATCGGGCTGAATTATTGCCACACAAAGAACGTGGCCCACTCAAACATAAACAGCAAAACTCTGTTCGTGAACAGTTCGTTCGTCTTAAAGATATCCAATTTCAAGCTGGCTCAGAAATTCAGGACGAGCGAGAGGTGCGAGAGCAGGAAGTACTACGGCAACTATCACTACACGGCACCGGAAGTGCTCATGTGCGAACCTTACAATCCTTTCCTGGCCGATGTTTGGTCTATAGGGGTTGTGTTTCACGAAATGCTCACAGGCAAAGTTCCTTTTCACGGCTTGAAAGACGAAGATATCCTCTACGACTTACCAGAAATCGCCTCTATCAGCCCTGAGTCGGCCGAAACATTAGCATATATATTCAAGCCGTCTTACGAAAGGGTATCTCTTGACGAACTGATGAAGTTTCCTTGGGTCGAAGGTAAAATTGTATCTAATGCAGAGACAAAAGAATTAAGAGGAACAAGGGTTAAACGATTAGTCGACTCGGCTTCTAAAATAATGAGGAGGTAAATAACTGAAGAAAAAAAAACACTTATTATGGAGTTTTAAACTTTTATATTTTACGATTTTTACTTTGAATGACAGTTTTATGATGTGGAGCTTTGAGTATTAGCAGATTTCAGGAGGGGTTTCATTGAGGAAGGTTATGTGAGTAGGACAGTTCTTTTATACAGTCCAACACACTATAGCCCAGGTATGGGCAACCTTTGACATGTTGTGGGCCGAATTAGCAACTACGTTCGCGGGCCGCATTTGAAAGTGGTCCATTTTAAAGTGGTGGTCATAATTTTTAACGATAGATATCAGACATGAAATTATATGACAATGTAATTATAATACAATTTATTAAAATAACAAAATGAAAATGAAAAAAATAGGTACAACATTAATAGCGACACCAAAACCAATGAGTCACTTGAGCTTGAATTTGGGAAACTAATCCATCGATGCTTGGATTAATTCCACTGATACAAAGACGTAAAGAATTTTCCAAATTATCGTCAGTCAGCCTTCCGACGATGTTTTGATTTATTAGCTTTCATCATTGAAAAGAACTGTTCTCATTTATAAGTACTGCCAAACGCACAAATCTCTCCTCGTATTCCTCATTGTGAGTAAATAGTGTAATATCTTTTTATGTAATTGGGTTTTTCAAAATGTCTCAGGGGCCGGATCAAATCTTACAGCGGGCGGTTGTTGTTCACATACTCTATAGCCATTGTAGGAGAAAATATAGTACTTAGTCCTACTCTTGCTAGAAAAAAGTTATAACCCGTTCATAATAAAATCGATTTAGTTTCGTAACATAATGTTTAAATGTATGGTAAATCAAATTAAGGAAATCATAATATGTATCTTATTATGATACTTCCAACAATTTCTAGGTAGAAACATTTGGTTTCGGCGTAATTTATTTAAATAGATGTTTTAGTGTGTTAACTTCCAATTTTATTCCAATGAAAAAAAAAAAAATTGATGAGGACACCATACGATTTCCTTTTACATCTAATAAATTAAATAAACAAATTTTTTATTGCGTTCACTAAAATGTTATTTTTTTTTAACGCCCACTTTGTGCTTCTACGGCTAATTGGGGATGGCTTAGCTACAGGTTACCACCCTTTTCTAGCCAGTGTGGGACTAAGCGAACTGAATAAATTCCAGTTGTCCAGGTGAGAATTGAACTCACGGCTCTAGTTTTGCTAGTTGAGATTAAGGCAAACTCTAAATTTCATTAAAAATTATTTAATTTGAAAGTGATGTATACATTACTTATGTATTGTATGACATTATAAAATATAATTTATAGGCCTTTTTATGATAAACAAACAGGTTCTGCGAAAAACATATATCTAGGAAATAGGAGGAAAATTGAAATTTCTTAATTGAGTCCTCTCTGTCAGTTGAGGTGGTTCAAAATTTGAGTTCTGTGAGTAACAGTCTTAGAAATGATATTTTTAACACTAATCTAAGTCCTGGTCGTTTTTGAGGGATTCACGATACGTGCAGAAGTATGCCGAAATTAGTCCATATGGCCCAGGGAGGGTCGAAACATATGTAGCCGGGTTGAAATCTGAAATGTTCCCCAAATACAACACATTAATTTTTTCGTATAAGGAAGGTAATCATTTTTCTTTCAATAGGCTATGATATTTACATAGTTGTCTCACCAATCTCCAATCCAGATGAACTACTGAGGTAAGCACTGGACAAGTTTGAGCTTGTATCTTCGAAGGAAAGCGGATTCCCACAGAGAAGGAGAAAATGCCTCTAATAGGCAGCAACCATGACAAGATAGAGCTGGGAGGGGGATGAACACTCAGAAAATCAGTCAAACCCTACCTTTCACAGTTGAGTTCTGTATAGGAATGAAGTTGTCGCGAAATTGGCAGGTAGTGAGAGGTTGTCAGGCATTCCTATATTCTAAAATCAGCGACAAATTTGAACCTCAGACGTGCCAAATCCGCATAAATTCAAATCATACGATGCGTAACAGGGAATCTATTTGATTACCTCTTGCTCAAAATTATGCTCCATAGTTATGAAAAATAAAAATATTTCAATTACCAAAAAAAACGAACACGAAAATATATATGTGTGTGCGTGATTGTTAAATGAAAAAGTATAAAAAATAAGAATTGTTCCATTTGGTTAAAAAAAAAGTCTAGTAAAACCTACGTTAGAGCTAGGAGGAAAGGAAGGATGGAAAAGCTGACAGTAAGGTGTGAAATATGAGACGAGGAGGGGGGGGGCAAATATTCTACCCGCTATCCTACCACTCTAAGGCCCTGCTCTTTTCAACATTTGCCTAATTTATGGAGCAACTTTTAGCCTAAACAACGTCGAACCATCTGCATTCCCGTTTAATATGACTACCATTTGGAGAAAAAATAATTCACATTCGGCAATATGTAAAAGACAATAATATTTCTATAAATAAATGCGAATTCCTTGTTATCTTTAATTATTTTTGTTTTCATTCCAATACTAAAACAACAATAGTAGTTTCAACATATATGCTGTGAGATCAATACTAAAGTATTATGGAATTATTAGTGAACTATTTTAACTGTGTATCCAAGTCCAATTTTAGACTACTATACCAACTAAGCTATCCTGCATTCTTGTATTAAATTTCAAACCTATGCTAAATTTTCACCAACGAATATAAATGCCAAATGCAATGCGAAAATAGCAGGAGCGAAGTGACTTATCCAAAGCATATAATGTCCTGGTAAGGGTATTTTTTGGAGTTACTTGGAAAAGATACTGGTAGTTTTCCAGAGTGGCTTTAGCCCAGGACGCTCGACAACAGATACTTTAGTTAGCTTCAAATTGAACTTGATTAATTCTTTATTAATTTCAAATGGACTTATGAAGTTTTTTATGGAATCAGTAAGAATTAAATGATTGTACAGAAAGTACATTAGATGTGATGTTTTGTTCATTAATTAATCCGATCTTTATCATTTTTTTAGACCATTTTTTATATCATCATTCCAACGACAGGTAACGCAGCTAGTTTTCGTAATGTTATTAGTCCTAAGGTATGCATTATTTAATACATTTAAAGCTTCAATTATTTAATTCTTATGATCATTGAAAATACTTTGAAATGGCCTAGTGATTAGAAATTAATAACACCTAAATTAATAATGAAGATAATAAAAGAGTTTAGTCGTAACAATTTTAGCTTTTGTAATCTGGGTTAACTTTGAAAGCTTGAATGAATATGACAAATGATGGATGCTTTGTTGAGCGCTCCGAAGAGAGGAAAATACTGAAATATTTTTAAAGTATTTGTATATAGCCGAAGGTCAATAGTCTCTCTCAGCATTCCATTTATTTACTTTTGAAGTTATTCTGGTTGCTTCTTTTTCTCTACCACTTTTTTATTTTTCCTTTTTTTTATCTGCCGCAATCGGCTTTTCACTTACTGATATGTTTATAAAAAATTAATTTCTTTGCTGTTTTTATATCGGCTATCTTTCAGTTGAAATAAAACCAACGATATTCCGGAATAATTTGTATTTAAACATTTCTACCAATTCTACAAATTACCATCTATTAAATTTTCAAAAAAGTATTAAGTAATTATGGATAATATTAAGTGCGCTGGTGACCGTGTGGGTGAAGGCGTGGGTACATCTACCACTACCCTCAGTAAACCGAAGGTAAAATAGGTGCAGGTTCGATCCCCACCAAGGGAGAACATGAGTTCCCGAGTTCGCTATCAGACGCGCTAGTGTCGCGGAACTTCTGAACGGGCAATTAATGAGTATATACGTTTGTCAGCCTCTCATGATGAATATAAGTTATGACTCTAATAGATCCCGTCACTAGACTTTCATAGTTTGGTTTCATAGTTTTACTTCATATGGTTTACATAAGATTTTTACATGGGGCAATTATAAATCATTACGATCATTAAGTTCAATGCGTATTTGTTGGTAAATACTTATTAATATAATTATAAATATTTATAATATTATATTATACATTATGGTAATAATAGATCCACCTTCAGAGCTACTACACTGATTTTAGGTAGAGACAACATCGTGACAAAATTGTTAATGATTAGCCTGGATATCAAAGGTGTGTTTGATAATGCATGGTGGCCAGCTATCTTAAAACATCTAAGGTTTTCCTAACTTTCCTAAAACTTTGTATAGAAACACGTAAAATTTCTTCAAAGAATGATCTGACAATACAAAGCAACATTATACTTGGGCCTAACCAATTATTATTGGCAGACCACAGGGATCAAGTTTATCTCCAACCCTTTAAGGTGTTTTACTGAAGACTATTTTTGACCTACTGTTACTACCTGGGGCATACATTAGTTCTTATGCTGATGGCATATTATTATTAATAAAAAATAAATGTTTTAAATTTCTTGAATATGCAGCTAATAAATTACTTGGTACACATTCCAACTGGACAAAACAACCAAACTTGAACTAACACTCCGAAGACGAACAACATTTTGTTTCCAGAAAACAGAATACTTATCAACTTGTATATATGCTTGAGGTATAGAAGTCAGAATTCTTGAATAATATTTATGAAGGTGCCATTGTACCTAATATGTTCTACGGAATTGCAGAATGGTATTATGCTGTAAGCAGAAAAAGGTACTTGAACAAATTTCATTGAATACAATTTACTAAATCATAGACTCATAGACATTAAAATTGCGAAAAGATTTACATCAACTAGTTACGAGGCTAGTTGTGTTTTAGCTGCTACAATACGAGCAGAATTTAATTTAGACGAACTGGCGACACTATCATCGTCAAATAACAATATACTGACGTCAAAGGCATAATGAAAATTACCATAGACAAATATATTGACCACTCACAATTGATACACCCTGCACTATTTGCGAAATTAACATCACATTCTGATGAACGGTGGAATGAAAACATACGAAATCTAATGTATTTACTGACGACAGCAAAATTGACATCAATACACCTAGTACAGCACTAACTTGACGCTACATACTCCAATAATTAAAATGAAAATTGTGTTGTACAGAAAGCTACAGAATTTATCATAATCCCACCATATAACCTACACAAAAATACACATATCCACAACATGACGCTTATTTATTCAATAAATAATTCTAATATACACGACCCCGCTCACAGAATAAAATATACAAACTATTCGGGAAATTGTACATTTAAATCTGCACATATAGATAAATTGGATCAATGCCCATTCAGGAAATATTGGAAACGAGCTAGCTTACACAGTAGCAAAGGGAGGAGTTAAAGATTCATCTCACATCCCAAAATTTACACTTGTATCACTCACATACATTAAACACGATTTGCATGCCGATACAGTACATAATTGGGACAGGGTGTGGTAGCAGAACACACAGAATGTGTCTAAAGCAGAATAGCTAAATTTAATCCACCGCCTTTCTGGCCCTTCTATTGTAATTAGGTTACAGATGAATTGTACCTACAGAAGACCAAGTTTGTATTAGCCCAAGGAAATCAGCTGTTGAGGTTGTACTCATGACGCAATTTTGAGGGAGGGGGGGGGGTTTAGAGGAAAGGATTTTCGAAATATCTCGGATTGAAAACTTGTATAGAACCAATCTTATTGCAAATTATATTTACTATAAACATATTTATATACATTTATTCTCTATCATGAACATAAACTAAGATATTTGCAATTTATTAAGTGTGTGGGGATAATGGACAAGATGAGGTCGGCTATTATCGGTTCTGTTTGTGAGACTCCGGCCGTTTTCGTAACTATGCGGCTCTCGTGAAATTGGTTTAGAGATTCTTGTAATCTTTTACTATGTGAAGTATATACCAATACGTTCTCTTGATCCCTCTGCTTAGTTTACGCAGCCTCAGCGTGACGGACTTTTCACTTTTTCGACTTTCCTTGCTATTTTCATATATTAATAAGTTTTACTGAAGCTGAAATTATTTTGAATTATTAGTGTCAGGAGTAATTCCATATATGCCTGCCAATCCAAGACTGGAAGCTCATTTCCCTTATATCATCCGTAAAATAAAGGAATCCTACCTCAGCTGCGAATTTCTCAGACATTGGACAAACAGTATTTGGCCACATTGGACAAACAGCTGAGATATAGAGAGATAAAAGCGACGTGAAGCAGGGCCCTATTCCTAATCTGAAGGGTGAAAGGGTTACTAAGTGGTTGGTGGACAAGTTGTAGGGCATCAGTCAGGCTGATATGTAGCCTCCTCTAAGGGCAGCTCTACTAATCCTTGGGAGAGTTCTCTCTCTCTCTCTCTCTCTCTCTCTCTCTCTCTCTCTCTCTCTCTCTCTCTCTCTCTCTCGTCTCTCTCTCTCTCTCTCTCTCTCTCTCTCTCTCTCTCCTCTCCTCTCTCACTTGCTCTCTCTCTCTCTCTCTCTCTCTCTCTCTCTCTCTCTCTCTCTCACTCACTCACTCACTCTCAGTCTCTCTCTCTCTCTCTCACTCACTCTATCTCTCACTCTCTCTCTCTCTCTCTCTCTCTCTCTCTCTATCTCTCTATCCCCCTATCCCCCCCTCTCTCTCTCACTCTCTCTCCCTCTTTCTGCCTGTTCAGAATTTTCGTCTTTCCCTTTTAGCTAAATTTCCGCCATGTACAATCCGTAACGAATAAGTGGTTAATTTCGTGGAAAAATCCTTTTAAAAACTCGGTATGTATTATACTGTTTCAGAGTATTACAATATTAAACTAAGAAAAGTTATTCTTAATGAGGAGTTGTTCCCATAAGAATTTCCCTCACGTAATGCTATTCCTGTACGAATAATATCTGCGTTGTTTACCGAGCCGCAGCTTGGCGAAATGTTTTTATAGCATAAACGTTTTAGTTTAAACATGAAGTGCTTACCTTGAGCCGTAGCTAAATGAGTAATTTCCTTCCATTAAATTTAATTCAATGGAACAATATTTTCTATAAAATAATGCTAAGTATAACTCAACAGGTCATCCAGAATGCACAATTATAACCCAGCCAAATCTCTGGAATTGGTCTAAATAATAACAAAGTATGAATTAGTTAATGTATATTATAATACTATCCATATATCGTTTCATATAAATAAACTATAATTATATAACTAATTTAAGAATGTATCTTGCTACAAACTAAACTAAAAACCCCACGGCCCACAGGTTAGCCATGCGAGTTAAAGCGTTAACCTTAATCTCACATGCTAAACCTAGAGTGGCGAGACTGATTCCCGCCTGGGCAAAGGAACTTATTTAGTGACGGAATTCATTAAATAAAATCCTTAGTCCCACCCTGGCTAGAAAAGGGGTTGTAACCTGTTGATAAACCGTCCCAGTTAGCCTTAGATGCAGAACGTGGACGTTAATAGATAATTTAATTTTTAAAAACCCCAATGTGTTTCTGGTGCGAGTTTAGCCATTAGCATTACAACCATTAGAGTTTAATTGTAATGTTAAATATTGAGTTTATCAAATAAATATTGGGTTTATAGGGGAAATTTCGAAAATTTAAAATATCTCTGTTATTATAAGTCTGGCCGAAAAATTGTAGAGAAGAAAATTTCTTGAAGTTAAAGAGTTGGCTCCAATCTCACATGGTAAACCTATAGTAGCAGATTCTTGGGAAATAGGAAGATATTTAGTGACGGACTCATTAAATAAAATCCTGAGTCCCACCCTGTCTAGAAAAGGGTGGTAACCTGTAGATAACCCACTCCAATTAGTACTCGTAATAGTAGAAAAAAGCGTATGTTAAGAAATAATAATATAAATGTTGTTGTATACATTTATTCTTTACCTTGAACAATAACCGAGATGTTGAGCATATTTTCGTTTTCGGTCTTAAGTAAACACACACTCCTACTTATGTCATAATAACAACACCTGTTTATTTAAAGGTAAAATACGAAATATTGTATTCATTGAGCTTTCAGATTGTGAGATACATGCAAAGACGCTGTGTGATGACACCATCATTTAAGGTTTTACGTTCTTAACTGATTTATATAATACACAATATTTTAGTGGTCGATTAGACGCTCATAGTGCATAGTCGTTAATGGTGGAAATCAGACGAGTGGGTGGAGGCAGGAACAGAGGGGTGAGAAAATATATGGTTAGGAGAGATCAATAGCGTGTAATTCCTGCGCGTCGGAAATCTGTTCAGTTAACGCAGCCCATGCGTGACGGACATTGTACAGCTGTGTGAATTACTTCCCCAACGGATGAGAATAGAAGCGACAGGACAGATTGGGGATTGCAGCTGGCTGGAAGATTTAGAAGGCAGTCCTGGAATTAATGTTGTTAGAAGGCCGGGTTGACTGATGACCGGCAATTTGTCCCCAAGCCACTTAGTAACCCTGACGTCAAGCCTTAGTACCAACTTTGCCATTCCCCGCGGCAACTACCAACTCATAGCCTGGATATTGTGGCAGCGGAGGTTGTGTGTCCATTACACATGTTATTGCCGACAGTGAGCATATGATGATTTGATGATTATTGAAACACTGAATAGTGATGATCAGTAGCGTGTGTATGTGAATATAGGCACATACTTTCGGTTGGTTTTTCACACTGTCAAGATATGTCAACTCATCTCATGTTCGGACTCTCACGTCATAGGCTATTCGACGCTTGCCACAATGTTCCTCCTATCCATACATCTTGCCTTCCATATCTTGAGAAATCGATTCTTTCGTTTACAGATAGGGGAGAGTAGGGTAATGAAGTCCATCAAGCCAGGGGCTGCGTAAAATAAGCAGATTTCCCACGTGAAGTTTTACAGTAGAGAAATCTGCCCAATAACAACTGTAGTAGTAAGGGATCTCTAAACCTATTCACGAGGGACGAATAGTTACGGAAACGGCCACCAGAGCTCTCAGCGGAAAGTCCGGAACAGCCGAGTCCTGCCGACCACACACACAATACAAATGCAAATATCTCGGTTAATATTCAAGATACAGAATAAATGTATAGAACAATATTTATAGTAAATTTAATTTTCAATAAGATTAATTTTATACAATTTTTCGATCCGACGCATAATAACGGAGATATTTTGAATTTTCAAAAATTCCCCACTGGTCCGATTTCAGCCATTAACGAACTTGATCTTCCTTTTTACATAAAAAGATTAAATTTAATTGCAATTGAGTTTGGCAACGATCAAACAAAAATAACGACCGCTAGAGCGTTAACAGGCAAATATATATATATATATATATATATATATATATATATATATATATATATATATACTTTTGAACGGACCTCATTTTCGTCATCTCCTGGGTAGGATCGATGGACATTTGAAGAAATGTTTCGAAACTCACGTCATGAGTACGACGTCAATAGCTGATTTCCCTTAGGGGAAATCTGCTAAAAGCGGTGTAGTCGGGAGCAAACCGGACACCTCCTCTTAGCCGATGTGTGTACTGCAATCGGGCTGATAACGGAGGAACTACAATCCACCTTTGAAGAAGAAGCAGCGGCCATTACGCCAAATCGTTAGTCGTGCTTGTTTTGTGGCAGTGACAATAATTCAATTTTCGTGGAACCTGCTTTTGATTTTGGTCCAAAAGTTTCTTGATTGTCCTGCGCTCCTATTCCAATTAGAATACAGGCATGTAGTTCCCTTAGTACAAGTTTTAATCACCTTTATTTTAGCACGAAGTAATTGTCTTTAGCGTTTGGTATGCCCGAATGGCGAAATGTTTTATTTAAACTTTACGCCTGGGGTAAAACCGGGTAGCAGCTATGCCACGATTCTCGAAACATGAAATGTATAATTTTAACTAATTTTGTTTAATCATTTCACTGTAAAAGCGTATATAATGACAAACAATATGATAAATCTTGCAACTATGAATTTACTTTTTGAAATGTATTATTGTTTAAAATAGCTAAAAAGATTAATGTTATTATTTGTTTATATTTTTACTTCATGTTTTTGTATTGTTCCCAAAGGGGGGGGGGTTTACTTCAATGCATCAAACAAAATTTTTTATTAACAAAAATACATTTATTAATTTGACTAAAAATCTTTACATTTTTATTTTCCCATAAGAAAAACATATGTACTCGGTTTCAGCCTGCTAGTGGGGTAAAACCTGGCAAAATGACTTTTTACCACAAAAAAAGTAGTTTAAAACTTCTTTAAAAATTTAGATTTTGTTTTTGAAACTGTAGTTACGTTAACAGATAAGTAGGCTTTATTTCAACAAAACTTTACTTATTTGTGGTAAAAATTGTGATTTCTGGAAGCCATCAAACCTTAGCTACCCGGTTTTACCCCACTTTCCCCTACTTCATATACTGTCTGTTTCCTGCTCTATAGTCCCAATTTGAGAGAATTGGGTTAAGAGGTTTCAAAACCTGGCAAGCACCCATATCTTGCATCTTGCAAATGAAATATTCATGACAATAAACATTTCTTTATTCATTAATACCCCACATAAGAAGAAAATGAAAAGAAATATAATTTAATGGTATCTTTATCTAGTCCTAAAAAAAAAAAAAATAAAAAAAATGCAGTAAGTGTATGTATGAGTAAGTGTGTGATAAATTGATTTTAATTACTTGCAAAATAACAAAAAAACACATACATTAAAAATAAAAGTCATTTAATTGTAATATTGGCTAATTATAATACCAGTTGAAAATATGTACTTGTAAGGGAGAAAATATATGTTTATGTAATATAACATATAATGAAAAAAGTGTATATACTATTATTATTATTATTATCCATTGAATGTATATAATTGTTTACGTAATTTTATTAGTCTTTATAGTTTTTAATTATCTAGTTTCCTTATAAGATTTTTTGTTTTTGAACTTAATGTTTTGTTTTTGTTTCTTTATTTTGTAAATTGTTTTTTCGTTGTTTTATTATTTGATTGCGTTCTATTATTTAGATGAGTTTTATTTAGTTGTGTTCTGTTATTTAGTTGTGTTTTGTTATATTGCTGCGTTCTGTTATTTAGTCGAGTTTTGTTATTTGTTTGCGTTCTTAGTTTATATTATTTAATTTTTTTTTGTTTCTATTTTCATTTTTATTTTTCTTTATATAAATTGTTTTTTTTGTTTTTTTTTATGAGCAATATTGTCTCGCTGCGAACGCTCCAAAATAAATAAATAAATAAATATTATTATTATTATTATTTATTAACGCCCACTTTTTGCATCTCAGGCTAATTGGGACGGGTTATCTACAGGTTACCATCCTTTTCTATCCAGGGTGGGACTTAGGATGTTATTTAATGAATTTCGTCACTAAATAATTTCCTTTGCCCAGGCAAGAATCGAACTCGCCACTCTAGGATTACCATGTGAAATTAAAGGCAACGCTTTAAATGACATGGCTAACCTGAGCCCCCGTATATACTATTATTATGCAGGATAAGTATATTGCCAGTATTAGAAAATGTAAAATAATTATTAATTATTGGCCAAATATAAAGGCAGTTAAAAATATTAAGCCAGTAGTTAGTAGTGTAAATAGGTACAACGTAACTCGTGTTAGTAGCACACATCTTTGTAAATATAAATAAATAAAAATGTATTTATAGATTTAGTTAAGAAATAATTGTATAGAAAATTTGTAAATTTAATACCCTTAGGATATGACAAAAGCGGTATTTACAATACATATAACCTAGCTGTTGATCGCCCAAATCATATTAGTCCTAATCCTAATCTATTAAAGTCCTCTTTGTACTCGTAAAGGTAACTGGGACGGGTGGTAACCTATAGGTTACTACTCTTTTCTAGCAAGCGTGGGACAATGAATTTTATGTAATGAGTTCATCAATAAATAAATTCGTATTGCCCTTGTGAGAATCGAACTCATGGGTCTAGATTTATTAAGTGAGATTAAGACCAACCCCTTAAATTGGTAACCTGAACCCACAAATAGAATTTAGAATTTAAAAAAACAAATACACTAGAAACAAAAATAGGAATACAAAAAATAGATTACATAATAGAATTGCGTTTATAAAAAGATATATATAAAATTGAATTTAGAAGCAAAGAAAATAGTATATATTCCAGGCAATAGAAATTATAACGCAGGCAATCATAAAAAAAAAACGACTGTATTTTCAAATGATAACTCATAATGACCCCTCACCCTCCTCTCTTCTTAAGCGTTTAAGGAACTGTAACCACGACTGATTCTTAATCACAAATATGTGAATATGACATAATCTAATCTCGTTACAAAACCGTAAAGAAATAAGTAACTATGTAGTATCAGTAATTGCTGTGATCAATGGTCATAAAATGTGTGCTGACGGAGGTTTGCCGTATAGCTAGGAAGGCCCTTCACGATGAATCTTCATCAAAAGATCTGGAAAATGCTGGTTACTGAATCATCAGACGAAGGTCTCTAACATCAAGCTAAGATGTCTTATATGTGCAGATGATAACAACATTAAAGTGGGTCCAAGATGAACGAACCCATAGCTTTCAAATTGCCTTGTATAACAATCTCATGGAACCATTTCAAAAAGTATGACAAATCACTCGACTTAAAATTTATTTCTGAACAAAAGCATTATATATAATTGGTAATAAAACGGCTGACTATCACTCCCAAAACATTAAGAAACAGCGTATTCAACATCCCTATCACTGATAACGACAAAATTGTTACAACTTAATGTAGACAGTTCAGTCATTCATTATTTGAATAATAAGAAAGTAATTGAAACCGATGGAATTCCAGCTATGATTTTCAATAATGTTCATTTTAGTTTTCCATAATTTATTAAATACCTTTAATAAATTTTCGAAATTAAAATGCTTATAAACGGGAATGTAGAGCCTAGTGTAGCGGGAAATTCAATTGTTCGCAAGTGGGTAACTCAAAATTCTTAATAACTTTTATTTATTATTATTCACAATTATAGCAAAAATGTACTGTAAACTCCATTTATAAGTTGATATTTTTTTGCTCCAAATTGTCCAGTTACAACTTTTCCTTTCAAATTGGAAGGTAACAATGCCAACAATTTTTGGCTTTGGTGAATTTTTACATTAGATTCAGCGGTAATCTGTGATAAGTGCTATAACTTCCTTTGATGTAAAGAAGTGGCTTAAATCACCCGCGTACATCAATACATACCAAATATAACTCACAACAACTACACCACAAGTAATATCCCATGTGCCAATGGAACATGTATTCAAATAAATAACTCCTCACAGGTTTACTATGAGGAGGCAAAAAAAATCATTCGGGTTCGTTTAAAATAATAATTTCTGCGAATTTCAAATATTTGAAGAAATTTTAAAGTGTATGTTTGAGAAAATTAGTATTTTTCAACTTTTGTATAATTAATGTTATAGGAATAATGAATAAATAAAAAGATTATTTACTCTAACACCAAAACTCAAACTGAAAACCAAACAATAAAGAAGTACTATTGCCCAGAAAGGAAAAAGATAAGAGAGTGTCCGTACAAACCTTAATTTGTTTTAAAAGAAGGTAGGTGACTCCAACAATGAGTTTTATAGCTGGAAGAGGTTGTAATTCATAATTCTCAAATTGCTTAAGTATGGAATTTTTTAAAAAATAAAATCTTTTACCTCTTGAAAATGAAATTTTAATTCATAAAACAAAAACTATATTTGATAGGATTCACTTTGTTTTAACCAAGAAATGTTACTTGATAAGATATTCCGACAGTTGTTAACTCTGTAGAATTGCTTAAATTTAGTATTCATTATTAACTGTCAGGAAAATCTGAAAATTAGAAATATTTATGTTTGATATTGAAGTTAGGAAACATAGGATTTGTTGCAAGCTGGAAGGCCGTAAAGTAGAAATTACTAAACTTTATAGACCAAAAATGAAAATATGCTTTTATGTTATTATAAAGGAAAAAAAGGCGAAAGTTTTTTTTTTTTTTTACAATCAGCTTATACATTAAGTAAAAAAAAATACTCATTTCAAGGAGTTATGTAAAAGAAAATAAACCAGCCCAAACCCTTACTGAAAATTATAAACGACAGTAAGAAGGTATATTATAAAAAATTGAGAAACGCTATAAGTTCTAGTATGAAACCCTCTGATTTTCGGAATCCTATTAAGTAATTTGATGTAAGAGGATTTCAGGAAAATATAATAACCTCTCATAAATGGGAACTATTTTTCTGAAGTAATCTTCCTCTTGAAGAAAATATTAATACACCCTTCTGTAGAATTTTCCAAACTGACTTAAGACTCTGAAATATACTGGGTATTTCAAGTAATTTCCAATATGACATACACTCTTTTTATTTTATTAAAATTTATTATTGAAACACTTGTAAAATTTACAATATTTTCTAATTAATAATAGGAATAAATGTTTTAATAGACAGATGACACTCGTATCAAGTAAAATTAAAATATAAATAAATAAAAATATTTCCTCTAAATATAAATTGTGAATTGAAAAAAACAGGAAAATTATAAACTTCCAATTTATTTTTACAAATTAAAACAGAGTTGTGGGAACCCTTTCCAGATTTTCATTTGTACACAGATGAACCAAAAACTGATGGAGGTGTTGGTTCAGCCATACATATATACCAAGTGTCTCTCTCTGATGTACACCCTTCCCTCAGTAAGTAGTACGTTTACAGCAGAACTTACAGCAATAAAAGCAGCGCTCAATTTATTATTAATTGAACAAAAGGATGTTTTAAGGATCTGACTCTTCTGGTTTTCGTAACGATCAATCAAAAATTGCGACCACTTGAGAATTAAAAGGTAAATATACATTCATATCCTTATATATATGTATACATGTATATGAATGTTCCTGTTGACTAGATGTAGTGACCAAAATAGGAAAAGTCCGTCACGCAGGGGCTGCGTAAACTAAGCAGATTTCCCACGTGAAGTGTTACAATAGAGAAATTCCACGAGAGCCGAACAATTAAGGAAACGGCAGACCTAGCTTTTGGCGGGAATGACACTCTCATCCGTTATCCGCCCAGATTAAATAAATGCAAACATCTCGGTTAATATTCAAGATAGAGAATAAATGTATATAACAATATTTATAGTAAAGTAAATTTGCAATAAGATTGACTCTATACAACTTTTCGATCCGACGTATAGTAACGGAAATATTTCGAATTTTCGAAAATCCTCCCCTCTAAACCCCCCCTCTCACTGGTCCGATTTCAGCCGTTAACGAACTTGATCTTTCTTTTTACATAAAACGACTAAATATCGAGTTTGGTAATGATCTAACTAAAATTGCGACCGCTAGAGCGGTAACACACAAATATATAGATAGATAGATAGATAGATTGATATATATATATATATATATATATATATATATATATATATATATATATACAGTTTTGAACGGACCTCATTTTCGTCATCTCCTAGGTAGGATCGATGGACATTTGAAGAAAAAATTCGAATATTCCGTCCTGAGTACAACCTCAATAGCTGATTTCCCATAAGGGCTAAAACGGAGAAGGCTGGTAATGGTGGTAATGTATGTGAAGCTAACCAAAAAAAACAAAAACAAATGGTTGATTGGCATCAATCCAGACGTTGTTCAAGTTGAGTTCAGAAATTGAGGAATCTGTCAAAGGACATTTATTTTCTAATATTGGTAGTGCTTTCATGATGGCATGAGTCCTACTCAATTTGTCCTATGGTTTAAGTTTACGTTGCCTCTTTTTAGCAGATTTCCCTTGAGGGAAATCAGCTATTGAGGTCGTACTCATGACACGATTTTTTTCAAATGTCCATCGATCCTACCCAGCCCAGGAGATGACGAAAATGAGGTCCGTTCAAAATTATATATATATATATATATATATATATATATTTGTCTGTAACGCTCTAGCGGTCGCAATTTTCGTTTGATCGTTACCAAACTCGATATTTAAACGTTTTATGCAAAAAGACAGATCGAGTTCGTTAATGGCTGAAATCGGACCAGTGGGATGGGGTTTTAGAGGGGGGATTTTCGAAAATTCGAAATATCTCCGTTACCATACGTTGGATCAAAAAATTGTATAAAACCACTCTTATTGCAAATTACATTTACTATAAATATTGTTATACAAATTTAGTCTCATTTATCTTGAATATTAACCGAGATATTTGCATCTTTATTAATTGTAACGGACGAAATGAGATCGGCTAACTTCGGGCCTAGTCGAGAGTTTCAAAGCTAGTTCGGCCGTTTCCGTAACGGTTCGGCGCTCGTGAAATTTCTTTATGGTAAAGCTTCACGTGGGAAATCTGCTTAGTTTACGCAACCCCTGTGTGACGGACTTTTTCATTAGATACACCTGAGCTTGTTCCGTATTCTGACGTATATAATTTTGTAAAAATAAATGGTTGTGAAGAATTGGTAAAGTTACAGGAGCGTGATTCTTCGAATTTAGAGGGTTTTATTATTTATAATAAATTTAACAGTCATTTCTTTCGTTGCTTAGCAAGTATTCTTCTTTGAACTACAGACCATGGTAAACTTTCGTACTAATCATGGTTTTCTTGTTGAATGAAGTCTCCTTTAGATTGATGAACATCTGTTAACATTTTTAAAATTATTCCATAAAAGAGTATTGACTGAGCTGAGAACACTAGTGTCTTTAATATGAATGCTGTATGTAGAAATATTAAAAAATGAAATCTCTTTCAAAAGGTGAGGACAATTACTCGGTTCTATGAAGAGAATTAGTTCTCTGAATGAGTGTCAGGGCTAGCAATTATCAATTAATCAAACTCTAATTAATTAGTTCAGTATCGATTCACTGTCAGCAATTTTTTGAATGCTCCATTAATGAATGAATACGCGTTAGCCCTTGCCTCCTCCGCCAATGAGAAGCTTAGATTATTGAATTTTCCCTTTCAATGAAGTTCTTCAGTCCTCTTTTAATATAACCACCCATATTATATTTCTTTTTCTTAATATTCCTAATTGTAAGGATAACGATTCCTTTCTGGTTCATCCTTTTTAAGTTTCATTATAGACTCGGTAAGTGCCTATTCGTCTATCCGATCTCCCGTCTGTCACAGTCCTTATAACTTTTTAATAAGTGGACGTCAACTTGAACTTGTATTTCTGTAAACCAGTATCTGTAAACCTATAATTTTTTAAAAAATATAGCTCAGCATTTTAAATATTTTTAGAAACATTTAAAAATATTTTTTAAAAGTTTTGCCAGCATAAGCTACATTATGCTTTTCAACCACTGACAGGTGTAGGGATCACCTGTTAATCCAGTATGAGACATTTATTCGTCTTTATCTTTGATAATACTTTTTTTAAAATTAAAAATGTGAAATAAGTTGCGTATTTCGCAATTTGTTTTTTACACTCGTTTTAACAGTTTTAGGATTTGGTAAATTTTTACACAAGAGCTTTTTTTCCGCTGTGATCTGTGATGTATTATAACTTCCTGTGACATAAAGAAGTGGCTTCAATTTAGAGTTTGTTGAAACTTTTAATTTCTGCGATTTTCAAATATTTGAAGAATTTTAAAGCTTTAAAATGTTATCATGTAACTAGTAGGTTTGAGTACATTAATATTTTTAAACATTTTTTAAAATTAATAGCTTAAACAACTCACTGTAATGTAAAGTTAGCAGTGAGAGGAGTGAGAGGAAGTCTCCCGCCTCCCCTCACTACACTCAGTTTTGCCAACCAACCTCCTGAACATTTAAGATCTGAGCTCTGTTTACATTAAATTATGCTAACATTCTGATTACATTATCTTCACAAAAAGGGTATTTTCAATAGTTTTACTGTTTTAATTAAATGAAGTTAACTTAAAGTTAAGTTAAATTAAATTACTTTGCTCTTCGTTCAAGCTGTTAATGGCTTTAAAAATTAATAAGTTGTTGGGAAGTTTAAGGGACATTTGATAATCTATCGGTGTACCAAGTTTACGAAATTCATACATGGAAAGGAATTGGTGAATATAATCAAATTTCTATGCAAATTGCTTGCTGGTCTATGGAATATTTGATATTTTCTGGATATATTACTGAAAAAAACAAAAAAAAAAAAAAAAAACTCACTTCCACCAACCATAACCAAATATGAGTATCATTGGGGAGAATTAGGCTTATTTTCCTATCCTAAAATTATTTACATTGGCCGAGATTTTGGACTTAAATATCTCAGGTATTAAGGGAGCAATTCATTAACTGGATATAACCAATTCACATGCCACAAAATCCAAAATATTTCTTATTTATTGTAGAGGAATAATTAGTACTAGGTGTCTTCCTATAAAATTATAATTCGAAGCATTTGTACACTTATACGGCACTATAGTTCTTGAAGGACATAACCACCTGAGAACCTTTTTTGAATATTTATTTGAGGTTCTCTGAGAGGATTCTCCAATAATTGGTCCGCAATTATTGCGGACGCCAAATCTTCTCAAGTCCTCCCCAAGGCTATTATACCACCATTGCCTTTTTATTTCCCTACTTTCTCTTGGCATGCATTGCATCTTCTTGGGCTGTCTGGTGTGTTAAATTCTTTCAACGTGTCCTAGCCGCTGCAGTAAGTTCGCTTTGCTATTGCAGACGATGCTATAGAGTTTCAGCAGTTCGGTGTTCCGTCAGTGCGCCATCTCTGCTGCTCCCTAAAGGCTCAGTATACTTTCGTCTGTCCATTTCAACTGCTGCTCCTAAAACTATGGTTATTTTGTCATCAGATTACACGAATTACAATAGACTCCTTATAATCGCATAATCAAATTTCTATCTTCAGGGGGCTGTAGTAATTATTTCTCCTCGACTTTGTTAATCTCGGGAATAATAAGGCAGACGTGAGGATTTGGTCGTATCAGCGTTCAATTTTATCGCTAGGTATCTAGGATTTCCCCTTGACTTGATAATGGCGAAGTTGCAGCCAAGTGTTGAGGTGAGGCTTGTAGGCTGTCTCAGGCCTCCATCACCCAGAACGAGATAGCGATGCCTATTATAATCAGCGTAACAACTTTCAAACTTCCCCAGATTGGTTTAATCTCCTCCAAGTTTGACTACATTAATGGCGCCGGATAACAAGGTTTAAAAGGAAGATTAAAATTAATTATTATCATTATCCCATCAAGGTAGCGGGGCTAAATGGCTTGCTTGCCTTTATGCCTTAGATAAACGTCAGAGACAGTCTATTTCCTTCAGAGAGTAACTAGTAAACATTCGAGTATAATGTTTTCACAAATTGGAGTTGTGTGATAACACCTATCTCTAGTGATAACCAAATATCCCATTCCCTCTATTCGTGAGTCTTGCGGGCTGTAAAGTGTATGTTTTGCTATATATATATATATATATATATATATATATATATATATATATATATATATACGAAATAACAAAGCCCATTATTTACCCGCATTAAGGTAAAAAAAAATAGCCCAACAATTACCTTAAAATACTATGAAACTAACGAACAGACTGTGTGGGCGTAAAACTTGTGGTTTGGCAAAAGAAAAGTATTAGACTGAATGTTGGGAGAGCTTAGACTGAACTAAGTGACATAGGAGGGATAATAACACAAAGATAAACAACTGTTTGAGTTCTCCAAAGAATAAACGTATATTGTGTGAACATAAATCTATGCATGACTACCTTTTATAATTATAGACAGAAAAAAAAGAACAATAAGCTTAAATTAAACCTTAACTTAGGTGCGTTAAAATATATACACTGATACAATCTAAAGGGAGCTATAGACAAAGGAAATGTGACTTTGTGAAACAAGATGGCGGCTATATAACTATATGTACACATGGGCCCTTAATATATCTATTTGAGTACTCATTTAAGTTTGCGGAGACAAGCTAGCTTTATGATTAGGTACTTGCGGAGGCATGCTTCTTCGTGATGGATGAAGTCCTCTTGATCGTTGCGCTGGAACATGTGCTAGCAGCGTTGGTGAAGCCAAGATGGTGGAGATCAGAAAGGGGAGACACTCTGTATGCTTTCTCTTATGAGGGTGAACTGTAACTGGGCTGTTAGCAAGGTAACGGCGGAAATCAGCTGTTTGCAATGGCCTCCTCGATTAGCTGGGCCACAGCCTTCATCCTTGCAGCTGTGTGCGGCGGGGACCTCTCTGGGATGGCTAGTCGAGCGCGGGAAATTTGAATTAAAAATGCCGACTGAGCACAGACGTTACAAATCTGAGATGAATCGGGTAAGTCATAGTTGAATTAGATCTAAAGGTAACGCTGAATTTCTGATTTCTGATAATGGGTTACAAAGTGTAGGGCATCATGGAACAAGTAAATGTTGAACATCTCATATTATGCGAGGTACAAAGGAATGTTACATGATAAATCTTGTTGTAGAAGCTTACTTATTGTAACGTTTTGTAGAAGGTATTGCTTTGTAATTCAAAAATTAACAAAAATCTGTAACTTTTTCTACTAAGATTTCCCATTATTCTAATATATCATGAAAACGCTTATTTCTAGCTTTCAAATTACCATGAATTTTGTACCACTTCAAGTTAAATACTCAATGTAACAGCTCAACACCCTTTATTTAGTGCTCAGCTCTGCATTCATTTAACGCCTCAGGAACGAAATCTTCAAATAATATCAGCCCATGTCCCAGAAATCCACTTTCTAGACCGGCCGGCTTCATCGGGGCTATAAAAAAACAAACGTGGAATCAAAACTGAGATCTGTTTCTTAACAACAACATTTCCTGTTTTTCCACGCAGAGTATCCCCCTAATGTGGGAGGGGGGAGGGTTATTTAAGTTTTGTGTGCTCCATCCTTTGGAAACTATACACATTTCATTAATTACACAATACAATAATTATGTATTATAATATTATTCGTATACAATAATTATAAATATTATAAAAAAATATATGTAAACATTACATATGTGCATGAACAGTAGGTGTAGATTTACAAAATGGTGTCCAATTGTGTAAAAATGCATTACATGTGAGTAAAAGTTTTGGTTTGTCTGTCGGCCAAATTCTGTTTTGTAAGGTAATGTACTTGATGAGTCGTTTTCTTGATACGTCAAGTAATGCACAGTCATATAAGAAGTGGTCAAAAGTCCGTTGAGTCTCGTCACATTTGCATGTATTTGTGTTAGTTAGTTTAATATTGTACAAGTAGCTTTCCGTAGGTCCATGTTTCTGATATAACTTGCATTTGCTTAGAATTACTAAGTGTATTTTTTGTCTCTGGTATATAGTTAGTATATACTTTTGTAATTTTCGTTCTTCAGGAGTATTTCTCTAGCTTTCGTCCCATTTGTATAAGGTTCCTGTATAAAAGAGTTTTAATTCGTCTCTTGACGCTGCAATTACAAGTAAGTCTGCTGTGTCATTTCCTAAACTTCCCGAGTGTCCTTTTATCAATGTTATTGTTACTATTACATTTTTCTGTCTACATAATGTGATTAGTTTTCCGGTCTGTTCAGTCTGTTCGTTATGATTTTTATTATTGTGAATGCGGTCTATGTTAATTTTGCTTTCCGTGTTGATTATAGTAGTCTCTCTGTCACTTGAAATTTCGTGCAGTTTCTAAAGTGCCTCAATATTTCTGTGAAATTCAAAGTTACGGATCGCTTGGTCTTTGTAAAGTGAATTTTAATAGATTTTTTGAATTGCTACGAACAAAATGGCCTTTGGAAATATTAACAACTATCGATTTCACATACTATCTTTTTTTTGTGAGTCAGAACATACATTCTTCAGCGTCCCAGATATTATTATTTACATAAACGAAATGTGCTAAAAAGTGTAACCTGTTAACTTAGTAATCATGAAAGGAAATATAGTTTTTCTGTATTCGAAAATTATCCTTGAGCATGAAATTGATTTCATTGTGAAAGCTGCCCCATAGTTTATTAGTATAAGAAGAAATTAAATGAATAGAATCATATTACTTTGACTTATTCTTTTTGACCAAAATATTTATTTTTCGACGGGAATACACATTTATTTCTAGAAGGCAGAAAATATATAAAGTTTCACAGGCTATAATGGACCTTATTGAAGCCAAAATAGAACTAGAAACAAAACAAATTAAGGAACAATCTCGAGAAAATGAAAAAATATAGGTTTGCAAAACTCCTTTTTCCATCATTGGTAATTTAAAATCAATATGGCATTATGTTAAGTGCTCAACTATGTACTCTATATACTCATAAACTCTGATGAATATTATAATCATGATGATCTACCACAGGTTTTCAGGTGTGCTCTTCTTAGGCTGAATAATTTATTCACTTGATATAACTTTCTCGGAAACTTTATGGTGTGTTTTATGATCTTCCAGAAATGTCATCTCCCATGGAAGCCATTATAGTTTGTGAATGTTCTTTAAATATTTAGTGGGAGTGATTTACAGCCATAGCTAAGTGCTCTGTTCATCCAATCCAGTTGGACATTTTTAAATATTTAAATTCATACAAAGATTAGGTCAAAAAGATTTTTCGGTATTTTTAGAACCTTTTCGACTAATTAAGTAATGTAATTATAAAAAAAATGGTTTAATTAATTGAACATTAAAGAAGAAAGGATTGTCAAGAGAAGAAATAGAAAAAAATACAGAAATAAAAAAAAAAGAGAAGCTTATCTATATTTAATGAAAAAGGCAATTTACGAGGGAGACACTAAACAAATACAAATATACAATTGTAATGTGGATCCAAATAAAAACGTAATAGTACTAAGAAAAGACGTAGTATAAAATACAATAATTAGTATAAATAATAAAAAATTATTAAAACGAAACTGTATTAGATAGACTTTCTTCATTTTGGAGCAGATTTGACATTGTAGGAGCTGTAATAAACTTTAAGATGACTGCGCACAATGGACCCAACTTCTTTTTGGGCACTTCTCTGAGAAAATTGGTCAGGGGACCAGACTTTATTATCAATATCGAATGTAAGTCTGTATTCATGGCAATGCGTGAATGCTTTTAGGTGTGCTCCCAGAACCTGCACCAATCTCGGCTCCTTGCCTTTTAAGCTTTTTCTGAAAGCTACTCAAATGGAAGTATTGCAGATTTGATTACTTCTGACTATGAATAAGGACTTCAGGCACTGTAGCAGGCATGTACTATTATGAATATAGGTTAAGATAAAGCTTTCTGGTTTAGAGACAGAATTTTTCAAATTCAACAGTATTTAGTTCTCAGGTTACGTTAAATTTGTGATAAGCTGAACATCCAATCCTGTGATTTGTGCACTCTATTGTAAGAATTAGCAGGTTCTGGGCATTCATTTATGAGTTTAACTGGTTTAGCAATGTTCCTTTACCCTGCTATTCGCGCTGATACTTCTGGAGCAGTCGCCAAATGAGAAATTCTTCGTGATTGAGGAAGGTCCTCGATTATAAGTTTTCTTCGTTTTGAAAGATGCCTCGTCAAAATTGAAATGAGGTTGTAGCGTAGATAGAGTGGCAGGATTAGTATCTAGAAGCTCACAGCTTTCCCTATCTTCGGGTTTGGTGCAAACACCTACCTCACGTATTTGCATTTATCACAAAACGTAAAAGTTTAACATATTTGGTATTTAGGCTTTAAATAATGTGCTTCATAATATAACAGCTTATTGTTAATATGAAATAAGTAGGAGTGGGGGTTTATTGAAAACCGAAAACTAAAAAATTGCAAATATCTCGGCTAAGAATCAAGATAATGAAAAAAACCTACATAAAAATATGTATAGAAGATTACATTTTGAGTATGATGGATTCTATGAAAATTTTAGATCCGACGAATTTTCGAAGATTTTTCGAAATTTCCCCCTCTAATCCCCTCCTCTCCCCCCATCATCGCATTTTATGTCCTTGACGAACTTTTCCTCAGTATCAGCTAATTATGCAACACGTTGGGGCTATACATTTAAGATGGTTATTCATTGTTATTCCTTATTGTACATTTTTTTCAGTTTTCTATTATGAACTTTAGAATCTGATGTCACTGGAAAATTAACTTTATTGACCTGCTTTATTATTATTATTTTATTTGAAAGAAAAATACTGAAGGCATATCCTTTCCTTACTGTAATATCCTTAAATTATACTGAAAAATAAGGATTAATCTATATATATATATATATATATATATATATATATATATATATATATATATATAATTCTATTCTATTCTGTACGTGTGTACGTATATGTCACTGAACTCCTCCGAAACGGCTGGAACAATTTGATTGAATTTTTTTGTATGCGTTTGGGTGACGCCCACGAAGGTTTAGATTCACAAATCAACCCGGCAGATGGGAGTTGTAAGGGAGGCCTAAAATTTAAAATAGCGATATTTCGTTTCCTATTGGTTTTCGGTAAATATGCGCAGAATAAAAGTTGCTTGTTATTTAGAGTCACTTCAGTTTTGTCGTATAACAATGTATAAATGAGATACACACCAAAAATTAAAGTAGGAGCCAACAATTTTACCGGGCACAAACGATTGAACCGAACTTCAAAATGAAACTCAAAACAAAACTCTATATGTGAATTAGCATTAATTCTTCCATGACAATAAGCTTTATTAAATTTTATAGTTTTGAACGGGAGTTTTTAGGGAGCCCTGAATACAAAATTCGCAATATTTCATTTTCTATTTGTTTTTAGGCAACCGTGCACATAAGAAAAGTTGTTTTTGAGTTATTAAAAGTAGCTTTCGTTTTTAACATAGTATTATTAAATTTAATATCCTAATCGCTTGAAATATCATGCAGGACAACTACTATCGGGTCCGCTACTTTTGTATAAATTATTTTAAGAAAATATGGTTTAACAATAACCCGATGGACCAAGGCCTGCTTTACACATTTTTGTGGCATTAGAGTACAAAGATTGCCACGTCTATATTCAAGCTACTACTCAATTTCACAAATGGTGAGTGTACAGTAATTGGATAGAGACCAGACCATACCGGCGAGCGTTCAGCACATACAATTTAGAGAGCGATCCCTGGGTTTGAACATGTAACCTCTAACATAGACACCCAGTGCATTACCGCTTGACCACTGCTACACCTTGACTCATAGTGTATCCTATATTGAAAATCAATAAAAGATAGTGTCTACTGTTAGTTCGAGAGTGATACTTTAAAACATTAATTGCCAATTATTTTCCCACAATATATTCAGTGACGAATTCATTAAATATACCCCTTAGTCTCACCCTAGAAAAGGGCGGTAACCTGTAGATAACTGTCCCAATTAGCGAAGTAATACAAAGCGGATGTTAATAGGTAACATCTTTTAGCAGATTTCCCTTAAGGTCGTACTCATGACAGTATTTTCGAAATTTTTCTTTAAATGTTCAATTATTCTAATATACGGGTATATATATATATATATATATATATATATATATATATATATATATATAAATATTTGTCTGTTACCGCTCTAGCGGTCGCAATTTTTGTTTGATCGTTACCAAACTTGGTATTTAGTCGTTTCTTGTAAAAAGAAAGATCAAGTTCGTTAACGGCTGAAATTGGACCAGGAGAAGGGGGGGGGAGAATTTTGAAAATTCAAATTATCTCCGTTACTATAAGTCGGATCGAAAAAAAATTGATTTATTCTTATTTCAAATTAAATTTACTATAAATATTGTTATATACATTTATTCTCTATCTTGAATATTAACTGAGATATTTCCATATTTTAGTTTTCAACCTTCAGTAAAGCTGTTATATAATAAACCATATTATTCGAAACCTAAATACCAAATATTGTTTTAATTGAACTTTTACTTTGTGAGGTATATGCAAATACGTTCTATTGACCCGCCTTCTTTCGTTTTTGGATTACTAAAATTTGAGTGATTGAGGTAAAGCTGATTCTGATTTATTACAAATTACACCACTAGCTTTAGTAAATTATTTTCAATAAAATTAATATGTAATATTCATATATATTTCATTAATTGTTAGTCTCCCCGGTCTATCTATGCAGCCCTACCAGGCTGGCTTGCATGTTTGTTTACAATTCAGCCACTGTCCGTTATGGAGATTATTAACATGTATTGTAAATTTACTGAGCATTCGCGGTAGTGATACCTGTTTGTATATTTATCTATTGTAAACCTTCACGTGGGAAATTTGCTTAGTTTAAGCAGCCCCTGCGAGACGGAATTTTTTTTTTAATCCATAAAATATAGCGTTCATTTTTAACAAAATATATTAAATTTAAGCTGAAAAGCTTCGGCCTGGACAAACGAGAATCTACTTCAGGATGATCAAATAGCTTTGAAAAAACAGAGAACAAGTCCTCGTTTGTGGAACCCTATACCACACTGAAGAAGAAGTAGTCTTTGTCAGGCTAATTCCATTTGAGACTCCGTGACAACAATTTATAGATAATTCTTTGCCAATTTAGATTTTACCTAGTCTCAAAAGAATGACTAAAGCTCAGACAGGCTTAGAACAGTTCTTTCAAATGTCATTAAGTATTTCCTTCAGGTTTTTCTTCCTTCAAAAGTCTGAAGGGGCTTTTATCAGAGATCAAGAGAGCAGTTAATTGGGTTAGGTTGCTTAGGATTCAGATTAATTGCGTTTGTCCTTTACCCTTTGTACAATACATTAGCCAGATTGGACTAAGAAGTACAAAACAGAGGGTTAATTCATATTGTACTAAGAGAAATTACATTGTTGGAGCTAAAAGAATGGCTTTTGTGATAATTAATACCGGTTGCCTCAGCGTTTGTTTAATAAAGTTAAACCTTTTACCAACATTTTCTAGGTATTCCTACTTTGTTTCGCGACCGCTAATGAACGTCCGGCCATTAGAGGGATATTCTGCTCACATCATTTCCTAATTTCCATAGCTTGTATCCTCTTCAGAAGTATTAACTATTCATTTACAAATTTTCCAAATAGCCGATTCTGATTTATATTAGCAGATTCCCCTTAAGGGAAATCAGCTATTGAGGTTGTACTCATGACGCGATTTTCGAATTTTTTCTTCAAATGTCCATCGATCCTACCCAGGAGATGACGAAAATGAGGTCCGTTCAAAACTGTATATATATATATATATATATATATATATATATATATATATATATATATATTTGTCTGTTACCGCTCTGGCGGTCGCATTTTTTGTTTAATCGTTACCAAACTCAATATTTAGTCGTTTTATGTAAAAAGAAAGATCAAGTTCGTTAACGGCTGAAATCGGACCAGTGGGAGAAGGGGGGGTTTAGGGGGGAGGATTTACAGAATCAATCTTATTGCAAATTACATTTACTATAAATATTGTTATATACATTTATTCTCTATCTTGAATATTGACTGAGATATTTGCATTTTTATTAAATTGACGGCTAACGGACGAGAGTGACTTTCCCGCCAAAAGCTCTTTCGGCCGTTTCCTTGATTGCTCGACTCTCGTGAAATTTCTCTATTGTAAACCTTCACGTGGGAAATCTGCTTTGTTTACGCAGCCCCTGCGTGACGGACTTTTTATTGATCCTTATCAATTGGTTCCTCTGCCAACCAGCATATTCCAGAGATATAGTAGTATACTGTTTTGTATGTTGTACAATTCTATTCCCATTTTTTTAGTAAATTCAATTGTAATACTAGGGGTACTAGTAATTGTGGGGAATACTATTCAATTTCCTTTTTCTAGTATACTAAATATATCTGAATATAATATATTAATTTTATTGGACACTATTTATAATGAATCAAAATAATTTTTATCTCAATCACTCAAATTTTGGTAATCTAAGAACAAAATATGTCAACAGAACGTATTTGCATATATCTCACTAAGTATAAGTTCAATGGTAACAATATTTGGTATTTAACCTTGGATTGAAGTGGTTCGTGATATAACCGCAGTATAGTAACGGAGAGGTTTCAAATTTTCGAATTTCCTCCACTCTAAACCCCCCTCCCACTAGTGTCCGATTTCAGCCACTAACGAACTTGACCTGTCTTTTCATATAGAACGAACAAATATCAAGTTTGGTAACGATCAAACATATATACATATATGATTTGGATGTCAATTACATATTATTTTTGGTATGAACCTTCTGTTTCAAATTATTGTAAAAATTTGTTTATTATTTGCACAGATCTCTATTTTCAATTTGAGCTGTTTCTATATTCTTACCTACAATGAACAAATTGAAATTAGTCTTTAGTTAAAAATAAGTCCTAACAGTTATTCTAGTTACAACTACAAGAGCCCTTTCCACACAACTGAACGTTATAAGGTATTCTTTCCTATCATTTATTGTATTCAGTGAAGATTATTTGAATAACTTCTATACCTATGCTCAAATGCAGATTTCCCAAGGTCCCCTAGTGTCTACAAGTAATATAGTGCAGTCTCTAGAGTTGAACGAAACATTCTGAAAAGCCATTCTGGAGCACTTGAGTGGGGCATAAATTGCATTGTGTTGGACGGCTCTGCATAGCCGAGTGATTTAAGACCTCAGTATGCAATTCAGGCCAAAGATATTGTTGTAATTAATGCTTGCCAGTACCGAATGTATATGCATATTGCTCACATTACTTGAAATTCTGGACGAAAAGAATGTATATAATAAAAAATTAAAGCGAGTACATGTTTCATAATATAATCCTACTGGCTGTCAATCGAAGTCGGTCTGCCGGTCTCTCTCTCACCTCTCCCTCTCTCATTCAATACAGATAACTCCTTTAGAATAAGTCTGTAAGACTGAAATATGTAATCAAATAAATTACATCATTCTCGGAATGGATACAAATAACCTTTGAAATATATGTTTATTTTTCCCCATTTCTTTTTATTTTATTTTTAATCTCGTTGAATATATGATGATTCTTGGGCTTTCTAAAAAACTTCAGAGCGCGCTATACTCCTTAGTTCTGATGAAGGAAGCAATACTCCTAGACGTAAGGACTGAAATGGCCTACATACATTATCTCCTCGTCTCAAAGGCATCTAGCAACTTTAATGTTGTAGAATTTCTGAGTAACTATGCAATTTGAAGTATTGGGTTGATTCATTGAACATTGTCAAGGAAGTAAAAAGATTCTACAGATACGTGTATTTATTAATCACTTCAATGTTGGACCCGTAAATCCTAAAAAAAAGTGTTTCATTCTTTAAGTTGGTTTTCTTTCTCTATTTTGAAAATGAACTAGTTTTCGTTTTCTCAGTATTTTTAGGTTTCATTATTATTTTTAGAACCGAGGCATAATAAATACTATAAATATTTGAATTTCGAAATTTCCTCTCTAAATCCTCTTTCTCACTGGTCAGATTGACCCATTAGCGAACTTATTCTTTAGTATTACATAAAACGTTTAAAAATCGAGTTTGGTAACGATTGATCAAACATTGAGGCAACCAGAGCGTTAACAGACAAGTATATTGTTAAGTTTATATCAAAAATAATAAATTTTGATTATTAGAGTCCTCTTGGATTGTAAAATTAAACACACAAACTGTAGTCTTTTTATGGCTGCAGAATGTATTTGAAAATGCACTAACACTTGGTAAGTTATTATTCACAATTACTCACAATATACACTGATCACTTCACTTCATATCGCACAGTACTATAACTCACTATCACGTGAATCACTGAAGCCCACAGAACATGACTCTGCACTGATCTTCACATAAACGCGGAACTACACTGATCTTCCCATAAAACACCGTACCGTACTTAAACTAAAAGCACTGTTCATTAAAGCTCCACTGAACGCACTCTTATTCAGTAGTAAGAGAACTGAGAACTAACTAACTGTCGGGCGAGCTGGGCCGCTTTTATAGAGGGTGGTGAGTTCAAAGTAAAAGGCCCAAGAGTGGTATAGGTCTCAGACTGGCGTCACCTAGTACGTTCCTGGTGCCATCGCTCCTGCAGAATTTCCAGGTTGCCTTAATTTACTTCGTACTTCTTAAATACGTGATTAACTCGGCGTAATTTTTCAAGTTCACAGTTTTTCGGGACAATATATATATATATATATATATATATATATATATATATATATATATATATATATATGAATGTATATAGTATATATATGAAAGAGAGAGAAAGAGAGAGGGAGAGTTTTGAACGAAAGTCATTTTCGTCACCCACTGGACGTTTGAAACCTTTCTTTCATAAACCTCGTAATAAATACAACCTCAATAGTTGATTTCCCTTAAGGAATATCCGCTGAAAGTCATTTCTGGTGGCGAACAATGAGATGTTGTCAGATAAACACTCACAAAATAAGTTTTCTGAGTTTTTGAAATGTACGTTTAATTTCTGACAAAGAAAATTAAATTATAGTATATATCACTTTCTACTTTTAACAACAAACCTTAAACTAGCATCATGTTTTCTCATGCATCTCTCGACCTACAACCATATGATCTCCCAAACATATAAACAACAAATCATCTGATCTGCAACAACCTTGTTAAAAAAGAATAAAGTATAAGCAATATTTATAATGCACTTCATTCCTTATTATGTAAGTCATAATTAATTGTCTAATTTAACATATTTGAAGGCTTATTTCTAATCCTATAATGGAAAGCTATAATGTAACTATCATATTAAGTAAAAAACCATGATTTCCGTTCTAACCTTTACCTTTAGCAAAAAGTAAACTGAGGATAAAATTCAGTCATAAATTAAAAATATTTCTTCCTGACGTCCATTGATGGCGACGCTCATTGTGCTAAACAAAAATCTCTCCTAATTTGCCTCCACTAATGGAAGTAATTAAAGATATCCAAAACAGAGGCAGTAGATTATTTAAAGCTAAAATATAGAGCTGGACCGGAGCTTTGCCATTGTCTCCGGGGATTTATGAGTTTCAATAATCACAGTTTTAATGCGGTGCAGGCCCGGCATAATTCAAGCCCTGGCTTCACCATCTCAGTTTGATCAATTTACTACTGATAATTTAGGCCTAGCTATCATTCTCCATTTATCAATAATGGGATCCTGATGGCTCAGGTATACAGAATCATTCCAAACAGATAAATCCGCTTTTATTCCTTCATCTCTAAGAGGACGATCTAATCGCAAAATATTGAAACTAAAGGAAAGATGTCTTACAGTAAAACCGAATGCTAAGTATAATTTTTTCGAACCTTTATACTTTCTTCATTCCCTTTGAGATATCGAGCAAAAGCAAACATATGAATAAATCAGGAGATAAAAGCTTTTGAGCTTCTTTATAAAAAAACTTTTATATCATCGACCAGATTTTGTAAGTTACCGCCATCTTAGGGGTAGTACAACAAAAAGTCCATCCCTCAGGGGCTGCGTTAACTAAGCAGATTTCCCACATGATCGTATAACACACTGGTGATCTCATCTAATCACATATCTCTATGTATACGTAAAAAAACGACGATAAAAGGGTTGTAGGGAGGAGGGTAGGGGTTATTGAAGACTGAAAACCAGAAAGCACAAATAACTCCCTTAATAATCAACTTAGGAATAAATGTATAAAGCAACAATTGTAGAGTATCAATAGCTTAACAAGATTGGTTCTATAGCATTTTGAAGAGCGTTTTATGGTACACCAGCTCGTACTTTATTAGCAGATTTCCCTTAAGGGAAATCAGCTATTGAGGTTGTACTCATGACGCGATTTTCGAAATTTTTCTTCAAATGTCCATCGATCCTACCCAGGAGATGGCGAAAATGAGGTCCTTTCAAAACTGTATATATATATCTATATCTATATATATATATATTTGTCTGTTACTGCTCTAGCGGTCGCAATTATTGTTCAATCGTTACCAAACTCGATATTTAGTCGTTTTTATGTAAAAAGAAAGATCAAGTTCATTAACGGCTGAAATCGGTCTAGGGGGAGGGGGGGTTTAGAGGGGAGGATTTTCGAAAATACGAAATATCTCCATTACCATAGGTCGGATCGAAAAAGTGTATAGAATCAATCTTATTGAAAATAAAAGCTACTATAAATATTGTTATATACGTTTATTCAATATCTTGAATATTAACCGAGATATTTGCATTTTTTGTTTTCAGCCATCAGCAAACCGGCACTTCTACTCATGTTACGTAAACAATACTCTACTACATAATAAATTACATTATTCGAAGTTTAAATACCAAAAATTGTATTGAAGAGACGTTTATTATACGAGATACATGCAAAAATGTTCTGGTGATTCCCCCCCCCCCCCCGTCTTAAGGTTTTGGACTACTAAAATTTGATTGATTGAGATAACAATTATTCTCACTCATTATTAAGGTCTCTAGTACAGTACTAGATATAGTAAATAGTTCTCAATAAAATTAATATGTTATAATCTGATATATTTCAGAAATTGTTTTTCTTTCCGGCGTTTGTTTACTTTTCTAACCTAACGCTCCCTATCGGGAGTTTATTGAAATTGGATGAAACATTTCTTATTTCCGTTTGTATTTATTCATGGTGGTGTTGTGTTACCAGTATGTATATTTATATTACTAAACTTCACGTGGGAAATCTGCTTAGTTTACGCAGCCCCTGCGTGACGGACTTTTTTCGTCATCTCCTAGGTAGGGGCGAAGGACACTTGAAGAAATCTTTCAAAAATGTCCCTCCCTTATTTTCAGCCTATGAGTCGACAAAATACCCACGACAAACAGTTCACCTCAGGTTATATTGAACTTTATTACACTCAACGATATCAAGACTTAAAATAGGACCGATGATTATTTGAAAAAAATCGATCAAAACTCGAGTCATGAATACAATCTTAATAGCTTTTCCTTAAGAGAAATCTGCTAATAGAATATATTCTGCTTTGATGCAGTTAGGTAGTCATTTAGTCAATCTATCGATTTCTAGCAATCTCAGGCCCAGTGCTGACAACATGCCTTGCCCCGAAGTGGTGATTATAGCAGGTTATTACCAGGTTAGTGATTATTACGCGAATTTCAAAATATTTCTTCAAATGTCCATTGATCCTACCTAAGATCAAAGGAAAATGCGGCCCATTTCAAAACTGTGTGTGTGTGTTTACACATTATTTGTTTCATCTTTACTAAATTAGACATTTGTACGTTCCTTGGAAAAGTAAAGGTCAAGTTCATTAAGCGCTGAAATCGGAGAAGTGGGAGGGCTGGGGTTCAAGATGAAAAAATCCAAATAACTCTGTTATTTTGTGACAGTTTGAAATATGTAACATAATTACTCTGTTTAATAATTTAATGCACTACAATATTTCTTATTGTTATTTTGCTTCTTTTTAGAGAAAAAGTAGAAAATGGGGTTTGGCCCATATCAACATCATTGGTGAACCATTCCAACACGTGAGAATTCTGCTCAGTTTAAGAAGCACTCACGTGACGGACGTTTTTTACCTGCCTTGAAGATAGTGATAATGAAATTCACCGGCATCAGAAACTAAATATATTTATGCGGGAGAGTAAAATATTTTTTTTTTTTACGTTTTGAAAGTAAACTCAGTTATATTGCCAACATTATTAGCCCAGACAAATTAATTAGTGCTGTTATTTTTGCATATATTGACTTTGCTCGGGGCGTGGCACACATTTTAACCAGGAAATTCAGGTGGAAAAGGACCTATTGAACCTTCTCTCGTTGCCATTAAACGAAACTATCTAACAATGAATGTATGAGAATGTCACACACTCAGAATGATTGATTATCAAGAACATTTCAAGTTTCCCAGTAGCATATCACCGCATGAACATTGGTCCGGTCATCAAAAAGTAATTAATAACCACCTGCCTCGGTTCCGGATATTCTTATATCAATGCAGCTATTATTTGGCTACATTGAAACACCAAATATTTATTGTGCTCCGAAACAGGAAAGGTTTTTCATAGTTAGTGCTTTGTAATACCAATTCCACGTTGCAGAATAATGAATACAAACGACTTCAACAATAATAGTTATTGCTGGGTCTAAACATTCTTTGAAATAATTTTTTTTTTCTTTTTTCTGATTATTTGATAAACATTATCAATTTTACATAAAGGGCATCACCATATTTTCACATGAGATTAAATGTTACTAAAATACGATAAGTAATGACATTTTTCAATATAGATCATAAACACCTTTACAGCTCAATGCTAAATAAAATTCCAATGCTCAAAGTAATTTGAGTTATTAGCAGATTTCCCTTAAGGGAAATCAGCTATTGAGGTCGTACTCATGACGCAAGTTTCGAAAAATTTCTTCAAATGTCCATCGATCCTACCCAGGAGATGACGAAAATGAGGTCCGTTCAAAATTATATATATATATATATATATATATATATATATATATATATATATATATATCTGTTAACGCTCTAGCGGTCGCAATTTTTGTTTGATCGTTAACAAACTCGAAATTTAATCGTTTTATGTAAAAAGGAAGATCAAGTTCGTTAATGGCTAAAATCGGACCAGTGAAAGGGTGGGTTTAGAGGGGGGATTTTTGAAAATTCAAAATATTTCTGTTATTATGCGTCGGATCGAAAAATTGTATAGAATCAATCTTATTGCAAATTAAAGTTACTATAAATATTGTTCTATACATTTATTCTGTATCTTGAATATTAACCGAGATATTTGCATTTGTATTCTGTGTGTTCGGCTATGTTCGGGACCTTCCGCCAAGAGCTCTGGCGGCCGTTTCTGTAACTGTTCGTCCCTCATAAATAGGTTTAGAGATCCCTTACTATTACAGTTGTTATTGCGGAGATTTCTCTCCTGTAAAACTTCAAGTGGGAAATCTGCTTAGTTTACGCAGCCCTTGCATGACGGACTTTTGATAAAATGTAGATTAGTGTTAAAAAGACTATTATATCTGTTAAAGGGCATGTTCTGCTAGTATTTATACTGTTGGTATGTTTGACGTTGGACACCTTCACCTCTGTCCGATCTTCGATTGCTGTCAAACACTTCTATCGCAAAAAACAATTTTCATAGTGAAAACGTTTTTAGTTCTCTAACACTCGCCACATATATGAATTTCCACCAATGAGCAATGGTATACCTCTAAACTCAGAAATTAAAGGCATATTTATCCTTTAGAAACGTCATTGGTGATTAAATTGTTTTTTGTTAAAACCAAATTAAATTTTATCTCCTAAGTTTAATTTTTAGCGTATTTACCTTAGGGGAAATCAGCTATTAGGGTCGCACTAATGACGCAATTTTTGAAATTTTTCTTCAAATGTCCATCGATCCTACCTAGGAGATGACGAAAATGAAGTGCGTTCAATATATATATATATATATATATATATATATATATATATATATATATATATATATATGTATATATATATTTGTCTGTTAACGCTCTAGCGGTCGCAATTTTTGTTTGATCGTTACCAAACTTGATATTTAATCGTTTTATGTAGAAACGAAGATCAAGTTCGTTAATGGCTGAAATCGGACCAGTGGGAGGGGGGTATTTTCGAAAATTCGAAATATCTCCGTTACTGTACGTCGGATCCAAAATATGTATAGAACCAATATTATTTTGAATTAAATTTCCTATAAATATTGTTATATACATGTATTCTCTATTCTGTTAATTAACCGAGATATTTGCATTTTTCAGTTTTCATCCTTCAGCAAACCCCACTTTTGCTCATGTTATTTAAACAATACTCTGCTACATAATAAACCACATTATTCGAAGCTTAAATATTGTTTTCAACAGACTTTTATTAAACGAGATACATGCAAATATTTTCTGGTGACCCCCTTCCGTCTTAAATTCTTGGACTACTAAAATTTGTTTTATTGGGATAAAAATTAATCGGATTCATTATAAATTACAATACTACAATAGATATAGTTAATAGTTTTTAGTAAAATTAATATTCTATATTCTGATATATTTCAGTAATTGTTTTTCTTTCCGGTGAGAAGCTGATAGACCTCTTGGTTTACATTTCAAAACCTTCCCGTCAAGAGGGGAAACATTTCTTGTTTCCGTTTGTATTTATTCACTTAATATTGATGGTGGTGTTGGGTTACCAGTAGGTAGATTCATCTATTATTAAACTTCACGATGGAAATCTGTTTAAAATTAGTTTACGCAGTCCCTGCGGACGGTTTTCATATTTTATTTACGTGATCGCATTGTGCTTGTTGAAACCACGTCGGTTGGTCATCTATTTAAAATTCATTCGTTACCTAAATGAAAATGGTTAAAACACAACACTGTTTTTATTTAATTGGAATATATACATATTTAAACTGTAAAAAAAGAGCTATATAAACCTACATAACTATATAAATCTCTTATGAAAAACCTAGAGTGGAGAGTTTTGCTCCCGCCTGAGCAAAAGGAATTTGTTATGATTGAAGCACTCATTAAATAAAATTCTTAGTCCTCTCTTATTTCGTTTTCTCCTATCCTCACAACCCACCCGGCACCGCCAGATGCCGGGTAACCCATAACCTTAGTTCCATTTACTCCCATGCCAGCTCACAACACCCCCTTAAAATAGAACATCAGAGTGTTCAGTAGAAGGGGAACTGACGGGACAACCACGGCAGGTCACTCTGTCTCCCAACCGTCATCTACTTCCCCTCTGGATCTCGGGTAAAAAAAAAAAAAAAAAAAAAAAAAAAAAAAAAATCCTAGTCCCGCCCTGGCTAGAGATGGCTGGTAATCTGTAGATAACCAAATAGCCGTTTAGCTCAAACTGGGCGTTAATAAATTAAATTAAATTATTTATTAACGTCTACTTTTTGCAACTAATGCTATTGGGACGGGTTGTCTACAGGTTACCACCCTTTTCTAGCCAGGGCGCGACTAAGGGTTTTATTTAATGAATTCCGTCACTAAATAAATTCCTCTGCCCAGGCGGGAATGGAACTCGCCACTCTAGACTTACCATGTGAGATTAAGGTCAACGCTTTAACTCACATGGCTAACCTGAGCCCCCATTAATAAATAAAATTTCCTCAAATAAATAGAGCTGGCACCAGTTTTTAGAATTTGATTACATCACACGATACAAAATGGTTAGTTCTCCACTGTAAAATACTCCATAAAGACTGTAAATATGTAATGTTTGGAGTATAAACTAAAGTATAACACTTGTACGAAGAGAAAATACCTTTGTCAAAACATGCGATATAAAAGGAGTATTCTTTTAATCTGAATTCCCTAGAGGTAAAGAAAACGGGGAATGATAGGACGAAAAAATTGTATAAGACCGTATATATCATATGGAACAAGAGTTCAGGTTTTATATGAGGTCTCACAGTTCATCAGCCCTTGTAAATTTAATACTCTTGAAACACGTTATACTGGTATATAAAGTATAGTGATACATTGAAAAAAATTACCAGGGTATTTTGAATATATATTTTTTTCAGTCTCATATTTGCCGAAACCATTATTTTATGGTGTTACTACCATTTAGCTTTGTTCGTTTTAGAAGATTTCCCTTAACAGAAATGAGCTGTTGTAGGTTGTACTCATGACGCGATTTTCGAAAACTTTTCACCAAATGTCCATCGATCCTATCTAGGAGTTTTCACATCACACACACACACACACACACACACACACACACACACAAACACACACACACAAACACACGTTGCGAAAATTAAATGGCTCTACTATTCAATGCGTGATTGGGGAGTGTGGAGGGGTTCAAAGAAGTGCCGCTAATTTGTCGCTAATTGGTGGAAGGCACTAGTCCCTTCCAGACCTTCTTGGAAGAGCCTCGGTCTCATCCTGCTTCTCTATATAAGCCTGTACAGCTCGACCTAGTGGAGCCGGCAGAATCTAATTAGGTGCCTATTTTCCTGGAACTTCAGGACCTTTCCTTGCCTAGCCCCTTCTACAGGCATTTATAAGAGACCCTGCCAGTATCTCAGTTCAGTTGATGGTCAGATGTCTTGATGGTCACATCAGTGCTCCAGTGCAACTTAGTGCAGTGCGGTAAAGTGTTTTTATAAGAAGAACAGTGTTGTGCCGTGACTGTAAGTAACACGTCCTAATGTTTAAGACAGTGCAGTGCCGCAAAGTAAAGGACAGTGCAGTGCCGTCGTTTTATGTAAAGTTCAGTGACTGCGAGTGAATTATTGGACTGTGAAATCTGAAGAACAGTGACGCTATCAGTGTAATACTGTGAGTAGTAATAGTTGACCAAGAGTATTGTGCATTGTGAAATAAATTGTGCAGTGATAAACTCTGAAACTTGTGTGTGTTTAATTTTGCAATCCAAAAGAACTCTTATTATCAACGTTTATTACTGGTTTTGTAATAAAACGTAACAATATATATATATAAACACACATACGTTTTTTTATGTCTAAAATATCCTGGTGAAAATACTCGCCATGTTCAACTCTAACCCAGCCGAGGTTAGATGGAAAAAAGTCTAGTTCTGAGTCGATGAAGTGAATTTTTAAATACGCATTATATCTACTTTTTTTTACAATTTAATTTCATTAGCGAACTATGAATTCATTAATGCATCAGGTAGGGTGGATTTTTAACTATGATATTTCCTAGAAAATGTTCAACTACATTTTCGAAGCTCTCCACACGCTTTTTTCCGTTGAACTCAAATACTGTTCAAATTTAGAATCATTCAGAGCTTCCCTAATCTGAGGCCCGATAAAAATTCATTCTTTCATCTTTACCTCACTGATTTAGGAAATATTTGTTTCAAATAATTTAAACCAACACCATTTTTGTCTATGGCCGTTCACAAAATGGTTAAAATGTCCTAATGTAATATGTAGGGGAGGTAAAAGAAAATGTTTGGATCTACTTAAGGCTGTAAAAGGACATTATCGTATCCGGGAACGAGTGCTTTACGTTCTGCCCAATATTTTTTTGAAGTAATGATTTTTTCGGTTTCCGTTAAGCCGCTTGCAAATGAAGCAACAATATTCCCTGTAGTCAAGTTGTCAAGCCTAGTAAAATTGCAATTACTTTTATGTCACCGTTAATTTCCAAATTTTTCGTTGTTATTTTTTTCCCAAAAATTAAATGAATATTTTCGTAAGATTTTTTCATGCCAGTTCCATGAGCTAACGGTATCGAAGGAGCTCATTTCCATTATGCAAAATAACAGCCTTTAAAATTACTTTGGAGGAATCGATGAACAAACACCTTTTGTGTTGTATTCAAAATTAAGAGTATCGATAACAGGGAGAACATCATTGAATAAAATAAGGCTGTTTTCTTAAGAAAAAAAAATTACATTCGTAATAGCGAGATCTATATATAGAAATTTTCGTATTTGGATCCAGCAATTTACAACCTCTATAATCGCGATGCTAAGATTTCACTGTGCATTTTGGACAAATCCTCTTGCCTTATAAAACGAGGTCATCAGATGTACTTGTCCGAAATTTGTGTCCTTAGAGTTTTCGAATCCTTCATTCTGAAATTTTGTATTACTCTCTGAATCTTTGCTAAAAATAAAATTTGCCGGTAGTTCCGGCACTGGTAAATTTTCGTATCGCTGATTTCAGGCTGTTTGGATATTTTACTGTGTGTTTTGACTTCGGCCTTGAGCTGCCTAGAGCCAATTCTTCTACCCATTCATGAGCACGCAAAGGGTTAAAAAACGAATCTTTACTAGGCAGATTAATGAATGTAGATTATATTTTCTAGAGGCATCAATATTTATCACACTCCCATTTAAACGATTCGTATATGTTCCATCGAAAAATATTATATAATCTTTCTGTAATCGTATTCAGTTATGTGATAATGAAAATGTTAATAAACGGAAATTTAAGAAGTTCTAAGATAATATAACGGCTGTGCAGACATTATTACAATTCTATTACTCGATTGAAAATAATAATTCACCTTGAAATCATTTGTTCCTGATAATGTAGTGCTTGGCTTGTATTTCCACCAAGGGAAATCTACTAAAATATACTATTGAGATATTCTTCCATGTAATCGATTTCTGAAAGCAGCGTATTCGGAAATAAAATTGCTTTTTATTTTTTTTTGTCTGTGTTTTTCTAAAGCGGGGGGGGGCGTTTTGTTCAGTTTGAATAAAACGAAAGCCGCCAAGTCCTAAGCAAATTAAACAAGACTAACCAAAGCCATCATCGACCGATAAAGTTGAATGGCTGTGTTTGCCCTAACCCGTCCCAGGCTCGATCAATCAAGCTTTGCTTCCGTTCCGTACGCCTATGGCCCGCAACGGCCATGCTCAAACTATTTTCTGAACGGTGTTGCTCTAAGCTAATGATTATAGCATGCTAAAAGATGTGTCGCCATTGCAGCGGCATCTCAAATAAATAATAATAAATCTAAGCACTGGGTAGAGATGAGTGTTATGACGTCCTCCGCCCTCACTGCTCTACCTTGATATCTTCTATGCTATTCCAGTAGGAGAACTAAGAATTAATTAATTATTTTGTACAATGATTAAATTTCACAGTGGTGAAAAAGGATAGATACTATTCTTTGATAGCCTTTGTAGCATCATTTCAGGATAAAATGAAGATATTTGTAGACCCTAAGTATGAGAAAAGTTAAATTATGATCTCCAAAACAATAGAGTTACGTACATTTCAATAAATGACTACTATTTGTGGACGATATAAGTTCGTCTCCTTGGAATTTAAGACAATTGGAAAAATAAAAGAAACAAGGGAATAAAAATTTCAAATGTATTGGATTTCCTGTCCTATTTCAGTCTTACTTAACTTAATCTTCAGTTTTTTTATGAAACGCTTATATATCCAGTTTGGTAGCGATTCAATAAAAAAAAAATGTGACCAATAGTGCAGTAACAGACAAGTACATATCTACATACATTTAACGGAGCTGATTTCGATATCTCTTAGATAGGATCAATAGGCATTTGAAGGGTTTTTTTTTGAAAATGTTGTTACGAGTACTAATTTTTTTTTCGAAGGCACTATAGACTTTGGAAATCTTTAGCGCCACCCCAATTGGGATTAGACTTCTCGACGACAACCTCTGTTAACCAAAGGGAACCTGGAGTGAGTTGACTCCAGTAACTGAAGGATATCCTGGGGAGGGGGGTTAGTCCTCAGCTCATATAACAGAAAATTGTTAGGTTTACTGATGTATGGAATATAAATAAATTCTTCTTTTGATAATATTTTTTTTCCGTTTAACTCTTTAAATGCATTTTTATTGTGCCTTTTAAGAACATGAACAGACTCAATTCCATCTGCTCCGCCAAAACTCTAAGGAATATAAATTGTCTTAAATTGTTTTCTACTTATGAATTATTTTTATAAATTCCATTTGTTTCAAAATCTGTCCTCTGTCGTTTAAAATAATTAATTAAAGCCTTTTCTTTTAGTTAGATTTTTTGGTAATTTTCATATAGATTTTTATATTCTTTTTGAAAGGTCTTATTGTCTTACAAATGATCCATTTTTCCCTCTTTTATTTATATTTCTTCTAATTCTTTCTTTCTCTTCTTTGAAGAAAGGAAATATGCAGTATTTATTGAATTTATTTTTCTTAACTTATTTGGTTATATTTTGTGAGTAATTCTAATTTTTTGAAGTCGATATGAGATCGATGTTAGATTTGGTGAGATGAGCTAGAGTCTTTATTTTATATCTACTCTTGTAATCATAATTTTAATTAAGAATTTAAGTAATAAGTATGTCTGCTTTAGTTACGATGTGTTTCTTTTTACCGTCTCTATGCTCAGCATTTAGCAACGGGCATTTTAATTAATTTTGTCGCTAGTGCAATCATATTGGAATCCCATATTCTTAAATGTATATTGCGGTTTTAAGAAAATGTATTCATTTTTATTTTATTCTGATTAAAAATTGAGTGTCTGATGTATATCGTCTTACTAGAGATATGAGTGCAACTGGTTCAATAACCCTTGCTCCTTGAATTAGTACATTCGCGATAGAAACACAAGAATATCTCAACGTTAGCCATTTTGTAAAGGGGTCATCTAGATCTAGAGTTTGTTTGAGGAGAAGAGTGGACTCAAAAAGTCTAGACTACTCTAAATGCAAAATATTGAAGGTCATAGTTATTATTCTATATAAAAATAAAAGAGGGGTTGCTTTGTCAGGCCATCAACTCTCTCATGTCTTGGAGGTTTAGTATCCAAACAGCTCTCCAGCTGGGTTGACGAGATAGCGTCCTCGCCCTCAAATAAATTCAGCATTATTGCTCCAGTTGTTAACACAATCCCCATTCTGTAAGTAAGTGCATATAAAAATGATATGGAAACCTAAAAAGACACTTTATTGAATTTTTATATCATTTTTAACCCTTTAATATTGTGTAAATTCTATGGACAGATTTTATTGTTGCATTTTCTAACTGAGAATCGCATGATTTGCATTAGTTGTTACTAGGTCTATATATGTTTGCAGTATCAGGGTTCCTGCTGAGAAGCTCATTGACGAATTAAAAATATTCAGGTCAGTACGAGAGTAATATTGCTAAACGCAATACAGAGTACTTAAAAATTACTGCGTCATTAAGATAATATTTGAATAATGCGTGTGGTACAGATTAGCTGTGCTGTTCTTTACTCTATAAGTATGCCATCGGTTGGCATTATCGATCCTAGAGGTTTTTAGCCATTTACCCAAGAAGAATCCTTGATCAAAGATTTATGTATAGTGATTTACTTGACGTACAACATGTGCACATACCGACAGCTCTCTCTCCTTTCTCTTCTGTCTCTTTGTACTATGAAGGTGCAGTAGGTCGAATATTATCCATTACAAACGGAATATAGTTTTAGCAGATTTCCCTCAGGGAAATCAGCAATTGAGGTCGTACTCATGACGCGATTTTCGAAAAATTTCTTCAAATGTCCATCGATCCTACCCAGGAGATGACGACAGATCATGTTCGTTAATGGCTGAAATAGGACTAGAGGGAGGAGGGGGGGGTTTAGAGGGGGGATTTTCGAAAATCAAAATATCTCCGTTATTAAGCATCGGATCGAAAAATTGTACAGAATCAATCTTATTTCAAATTAAATTTACTATAAATATTGTTATATACATTTATTCTCTATCTTGAATATTAACCGAGATATTTGCATTTTTATGAAGTCTGTGGTCGGGTATAGTTTGGATTATGTCGGCATTTCCGTCATTTCTCGGCTCAGGTGGAAGCTTCTTCTAACCTTACCTCTCGTTTCTAACCTTACTTTACCTTTGTTACATTGTGAGATTTGAGCCCCTACGTGACGGACTTTTATTATATACTGTACTGAATAATGTGATGCAATTCTACTTGGGTGGCGAGGGCACGGTGCGGTCAGTATTTTTTAATTTAAAATAGCTTTTTATTACTAAAAGCTATTTTCCAAATACATTTCAATACATTTTTTTCAATATGTATATAACTCAGTAAGTATTAATAACGAATTAAGACCAATTATAAAAGCAATGTCTTAAAGTTGAAACAACTGGGATTTGCAGTAACTTGCAATTTAATATTTACTATATCCTTGTAAGTAGTCTAATGTGTAAAAGTGTGGCAGCCCACACTTAAATCATTAGTGAACACTGAAGAAAGCGTCGTGAAGAAGTTCATAAAAATACCCAGAAAAAACTACACAAGGTGATGATGAATTTGCTATTGAAAGGCAATTAAAATCGTATTTCAGCAGTTGCAAAGACTGCCGTGACTAGTCATCATTATTGCCTTCCTGTATTGATAACTGTAAACACGTGCCAGCAAACTTCATCTGCGACATTACGTTCAAACAGTCTGCTATAAAAATGTCTTTAACCCTAATTTTTCAGAATTTTGTCAATTTGACAACAAAGAATTCTCTTGTTTCTGGCTGATGAGGAAATTTTTTATTATATTTCCAACACTAGACTAGGCACGAAGCAAAATATATTTCTCACGAATAAGTTTTTATTCAAATTCGCTGAAAATTTCTTTAAAGCTTGCAATTATTTAAAAATGACAATACGGAAAATCGTTGTATTAATTCACTATCGAAATCATTTCATATTCTATTAAGGTTACTCCTCCATAATTAGCAACAGTGGCTTGTAACATTATTTACAACCATAGAGTTCAGAGCATGATTTATGGAATGATACCACTTTTACTGAAATTTATTTCAGTTCAATAAGCAACAGATATGAAAACGTTTTAGGAACAGGGGCTCCTGAAGACACCATCAACTTTTATTCATCCTCTCTCTATAAGATTTATATCTATATCTGAGAGGTCGACAGATCTGTTTGTTTATTATTCAGACGCTTTCCTTTGAGAGGTTAATGAAGTCACTTTCATATTTCTCATTACTGTTTTTATGTATTCACTTAATATTCATGGTCTTGTGTTACCAATATGTATATTTACATATTACAAAACTTCAAGAGGGAAATCTGCTTAGTTTACGCAGCTCCTGCGTGACGGAATTTTTTATGAAATAGTATATCGATTCAGTACAGCTCAGGATGCTTTTATCTCAAACCTTTTTTTTTTTTTCAGTTTTAAGTATAAATATCTGTAGTTTTATGAACCTTTTATTTATTAATTTTGTTGTAAAGGGTATGGTTAAATCCTATGTTTATATTAAACGAAGTAATTGGGTGTGTCTTAAGTTACGTCTTGGTAACATCCTAACAACACCACGATCGGTATTTATTTCATTTACAATGTCTCGTCTTTCAGCAAATGTTCTCATTCCCTATCTAGCTATACTAGACTGTTATTCTGTTCATATTAATTCTATTGATTGTAATTTTGCAATAAAAGAGCTTTTTAAAAAGGCTATCAAGATTTCCTTAAACTTAACAGATCTGTTTCATCCTCCAGCTGCCATGATGTTGAAGTTGTGCGTCTTCTGCTCCTCCTTGCTTGCAGCAATGTAATTGAGGGACTCGGGAAATAGATCTCGAGTAGAAGTGCTAGGGTTCACTATGCTTTGGGTACTAATAACCAGTTAAGGATTAAAATCCAAATTTTTCGAATTGTGGGAAATAGATCACACTTGACATGAAATCTCTCTCCCAATACACTTCTGTCCCTCGATTCGAGCTCAAAATAAGTATAAAAAAAAGTCCATCATGCAGGGCCTGCGTAAACCAAGAAGATTTCCCATGTGAAGTTTTACAATAGAGAAATCTCCATACTGGTACACCACCCTGATTAAATACAAACGGCAATGAGAAATTTTTCAGTTAATTAAAATTAATTCCCAACTGAAACGGCTTCTGAATTGTAAGAATAATTTATATTTTAATATCTCAAATTTTAGTAGTCCAAGAACTAAAGAAGGGGAGGGGGGCGGATGAACAGAACGTATTTGCATAAATCTCACAAAGTAACGAAGGTAAGTTAAGGTTAGGAACGAAAGGTAAGGTTAGAAGAAGCTTCTACCTGGGCCGAGAAGTTACGAAAATGGCCGACCTAATCCGAACTACACCCGACCACAGACTTCATAAAAATGCAAATATCTCGGTTAATATTCAAGATAGAGAATAAATGTATATAACAATATTTATAGTAAATTTAATTTGCAATCAGATTGGTTCCATATAATTTTTCAATGCGATGCATAATAACGGAGATATTTTGAATTTTCAAAATTCCCCCCTCTAAACCCCCCCCCCCCTCTAGTCCGATTTCAGCCATTAACAAACTTGATCTGTCTTTTTTCATAAAACGGTTAAATATCGAGTTTCGTAACGATCAAACAAAAGTTGCGACCGCTAGAGCGTTAACAGACAAATATATATATATATATATATATATATATATATATATATATATATATATATATATATATATATGTAATTTTGAACGGACCTCATTGTCGTCATCTCCTGGGTAGGATCGATGGACATTTGAAGAATGTTTTCAAAAATCGCGTTATGAGTACGACCTCAATAGCTGATTTCCCTTAAGGTAAATCTGCTAAAAGCGTGATAGCCTTTATAAAAATCAGCTTTATTTTAAAATTACAATAAAGAGAAATAAAATGAACAGAATAAGAGCTAGAGCTACTGGGCTAATAACAAACTTTGAGAAAAAGCGAAATAAATACAGATGTTGGTGTTTCAGCTGAGCGGATGCCCCCTAGACGAAAATTTAGGTATTTAAATATATCGGCTACCCTTCGTATAGATCCAAAGTGATTCATATAAGCAGTGTATCAATTTATGAATAACAGTATAACCATTTACAAAATAATGTTACGTAACTATCGTTTGTCTGATTTTGAGTATCAAAGAGTGCCTGTCTGCCATTACATTCTCTTCAGTTTCGACGAAGCAGTTTTTTAGTTTCAAATGCATCGAATAAAGGATAGTTTTATTTCAAATTAATGGCTCTACCTTCAGACTTCTTAGCACTTTAATTACTTCTGAGAATAAATTAGTATGATAAATGATATCTCTTGCAAAAGGAACATGTCTGTTTGTTCTTTTGTGAATTGAAAATGAAGCCCTCGAATCTAAGAGCTGTTCTCGGTAACAAAGAGTACTTAGTTAAGACTCCCGATTCGTCTCTAGAGACTCCTCTGTGTACAGGCCGTCATTAAGGCAACTTCTTTGATCAACGCCTCATCCATTTACCTTCTCCTTTTAGTTTCAGTCTTGTGTGAAAGTTCTACAATATGCAAATTAATTTCGGGGGTACTATTCGAATAATTTATGTCAAATAGGGCACAGTTAAACCTTGCAAAATGTTCTTTAATTATGAACAAAATCGAGGATGTTAGAAAATTTACAAAAACCTCAAAGTGGAGAGAGGGAGAGAGGGAGAGAGAGGGAGAGGGAGAGAGAGGGAGAGGGGGAGAGAGAGAGAGGGAGAGAGAGAGAGGGGGAGAGAGAGAGAGAGGGGAGAGAGAGAGAGAGAGAGAGAGAGAGAGAGAGAGAGAGAGAGAGAGAGAGAGAGAGAGAGAGAGAGAGAGAGAGAGAGAGAGAGAGAGAGAGAGTGAGAGAGAGAGAGAGAGAGAGAGAGAGAGAGAGAGAGAGAGAGAGAGAGAGAGAGAGAGAGAGAGAGAGAGCGCATTTTATTTTTACTTTTTTAGGCATGATAAAAAAAAAATATAATAATAATGTCACGTTGTTTGTGTCTAGAAATAACCTGGGTTGCCGTTTTTCTGTTCGTTGCCTAAGATTGAATTCTTCCTTGTCGTGAAGCCCAATAAATGGTCAGTTAAAAGACCAATAATTTCTGAACTTTTTTAACCTTGCAATAATATTGGAGTGCTGCGCCTCTGGCTGAGCTGGCTCCTGGGGATGATTACGACTTTCACTCTCTAAATCCCGCGCAAAGTCAAGCTGATCATGTAAAACGAGTCTCATTAGTCTACTGGAGACAACTCATTCCAGATCTACTTGGTTAACAGGGTTGCATATCGAGTTGATCACTCTCTGTATTAATAATCTTGAGAGCGCGTTAAGATCTCCATTTTTTATTGCCAACCAAAAATAATACCATTGAAGTGGGTGGCTATTTTCTGATAATGAAGGAAATAGATTTTTATGGGCAAATAACCATAATGTGCATTGCATTGTGCTGATCCTAATTTAAATTCATAATGCTGGAGTGTACACTAAACTTGTTGGAGTGATATCATATGAGGAAATAAAATGCACAGTAAATTGTAGAAAGAGGAAGTATTTAAGATACACAAGTCTCGCAGCAGGGAGTAGTGTAGCTAAGAAAATAAGAAACTGTGACTGCTTTCATTAGTTGAAGATGATCAAATACTAATTCCTTGTGTGAGCAAAGTTCTAGAAATGTCGGAGTTAAAAGTAAGAGTTTTTTCTATAAACAGCTCATTCACAGGTAAGTTTATCTGATTTGAAAAATGTCGATTTGAAGTTATCAAATGTGGTCTGCAGCTTTACTAGCTCTACTGAAGACATGGTACCTGCCAAATAAAGTTATTTCTGCTAACGACTAGGCGAAGAGTTTATAGTTGAACTGCCAACTATGTTCTTCTGTGTTTGAGATAGCTATAAAGGCAGCACTTACTATAATAATATGTCCTTCATATTGATAGCTAGCTATACAAAGGTTCAAATCGATGCTAAGGGTTAAATAAAGGCCAGTACCACCACCTGGTGGCAGTTTTAACAGCTGTTACTAACCAAAGTTAAATCGAAAGCCCATCACGCGGGGGCTGTGTAAGCTAAGCACTTTTCCCCCGTGGTGATATGACACAGTGATCTCATCTCATCATATATTCTCAATTGCTAAATAAAAATCCGAAGAGTAGAAGTAGGGGTTAACAGAAAGCAGAAAGGACGAACTACTCGCTTAATATGCTTTTTAGGGTTCCAACAAAATCTAGAATAAAAACATTGGTTCTATAACATTTTTCGAATCAACTTATAATGGCAGAGATATTTTGTATTTTCGAATTTCCCATCCCTCCTCCACTCCCCCTCCTATTCTTGGTCCGATTTTAGCCATTAACTAATTTTAATTTTTGACTGAAACACTAAAATAAGGAGTATCGAAAAAAAATCATTTTCTAGTCAAGGAATGGAGTCTTAATTGTTTGATATCATCACACAATGTATATGCATGTATCTCATTTGGTAAATACATGTTGAGAACAATATTAGCTTTTTCTTCTTTTGTGAATCATCTGCATTTCCATCATCAGGGGCTCGAACCTCCTGTTCTAATTCTCCATCCCTTTTTAGAAGATCAGGTTGAACCACTTCGAATTCTCCCATCCCTTCATTTAGAGATTTTGTAAAACCCTCCTTTAACATTTTAAAAAACAAAAATTGCAAATAATGCACTGAGAAGTAGTCGGTGTAAACACTGGGAATAACTGTGACCACCCATCCAGTGAAAAAAACTGACAAAACTGTCAACAGAGCTACAGCAGAAATAGCTATAAACACTATAATACAAGGATGCTTCATTGACATACTCGTAATTGCAGAAATGAAAAATGTTTTATGTCCAATTTGAGAAAATAAAACAACTGAAAACGAAGCCACAAAATGCATGTAAAAATCCCAAACCATCAGTCGCCACTGTAGGATCTTTTGTGACACCATCATGCAATAAATCGGCAGGTTTATTCATAAGAACAGTTAATCTATAAACTATTCCCTGAATTAATCATAATTTAATTCATTTTGTAAAACATTGTGAGGTTTGTCTGTAATATATATATGATCGTTTATTGTTAAACTGCGATCACTATAAGTGAGTATAGTTGTTAAAAGTCCGCCATGCAGGGGTAGCGTGAACTAAGCAGATTTCCCATTAATCTCAATGGGTATTTCAAAACTTGAAGGTTCAATAAGAAAAAAATTTAGTATTTAGGCTTCAAACAAAGTGCTTCATAGTATAACAGCTTATTGTTTATATAAAGTGAGTAGGAGTGGGGGTTTACTGAAGACCAAAAACTAACAAAAAATACAAATATCACGGTTATTAAACAATATAGTGAAAAACGTACATAACCACTGTTCAGTCGCCAGTTTGAATTGTGTTTCCCGCGCTAGCTTGGTTAGTTTATAAACCCGCCACACACACCTGCAGAGCATGAAGGCTGTGGCATACAGCTGATCTAGGCAGCCGTTGCAGGGACAAGCCAGTCTATGTGTACTTCTGCTGGAGTCAACAGGTTCCTCTGCTCCCGCCTTTCTTCTTCTCTGCCACGTGCCCATCCAGATTTATCACCGCAACAAGACTTCATCATCTCTAGGAAGTGCATGATTCCCGCTATTAACTACTTAATAATGCTAGCATTATGTGCGCAAGTATCGCATGAGTACTCATATATATTATAGGACCCACCGCTAATTTTGTGTATATAGTTATGGCCGCCATATTAGTTCATAAAGTTACTTTCTTTTGTTTACTGCTCAAATTTCATTTTATTATAATATATTTCTATTACAGATAAGTTAATGCATTATGTAAGGTTCCTTTGTCTTGTTCAACCTCTAGATATAACGAGTAGCATATAGAGATAATTCACTATTTCAATATACCTAATTCTTAAGAGAACTCACATAGTGGTTCATTTTTTTGTTCCTTTTCCCTCATATTTTAAGAGAAAAAATAACAAGTGGTTCAGTCTAAATTCTCTCTTACTCTCCCCTTTAAAAAGCTTTCCGCGATTAAATTTTGGTGCCGACATTTTCTATTATTAACGCTAACGCTTACCTCACGCCCCTACAACCACATTTATAGGATACTACATTTGCAATAAGATTGAAGCAATTTTTCGATCCAACGAATAATAACGGAGATATTTCGAATTTTTGCGATTTTGAAAAATTTCCTCAGTGTTTGGAGAGGGATTTCGAAAATTTCTTTATAAATAATCTCATTGCAAATGTAAATGCCTATAAATGTATATATATATATATATATATATATATATATATATATATATGTGTGTGTGTGTGTGTGTGTGTGTTCTCTATCATATGTATTGACCCAGAAATTTGTTTTTTTTGTATTCAGCATTCAAGAAATGACCCTACTCCCACTCATGTCATATTAACAATAAACAGTTATATTATGAACCACTTTATTCAAAGCAAAAATACCAAGTGTTGTTTTCAAGAGACCTTTATTATGCGAGATATATCCGAACTCGTTGTGTGATGACGTATTCAATTAAGATTTTACGTTCTTATATTGAAAATGGCGATTTAATATATACCATACTCACCAATGTTTCACCATTTCAGTCAACGCTAAGATGATACTTGTTATTGGCTGAAATCGGACCAGGAATTGATTTGGTTTAGGGGGGGGGGGGAGGATGTCGAAAATTCAAAATATTTTCGTTACTATTAGTCGGATCGTAAAATGTTGTAGAACCGATTTTGGTAAACATTTGGTGATCTACAATTAACGTCATACATATTTTTCACTGAAGTATTAAGTGAGTTATTCATATGTTCCTGTTTTCAGCCTCAGTAATAGTGCAATAACAAGTATTTTATACAAGCACGTGGCGCATGTGCTTATTTCACCTTCGTGATGGAGTTTTTTAAGTTTAAATTGGCTTTGTTTTGTTACGGAATTATCTTATTTAAAAGTTAGCACGCTGGATTGTTTTCAGAAAAGTTATGAATGTTGTAAATTTTTTTAATGACTGACTCAACTCTTGAAAGCGAAATATACTTGAATTACGAGCCTTCCAGCTTAATCTTCATAGATATTAAATATTGCTATATAGTCCAGCTTGAAACTTTGTTTTTGTTGAATAAGAGAAAGGTGAAAGCGAACAAATTGCTGTACATAAAAAGAATGTATAGTATTAAAACTGAAAATTAAATATCCTGAGTAAATAATTTGTCTGAGAGCCACCGTAGGTATGATGGAGAGAGTAGTTCTGCCTGGGCACCGCATTCCCGCCCCTCAACCCAATTTCACGGATTTCATCCCTTTGGCGACCTTATTTTTCATATTTCATTCACAACCTAAAAAAAAAATAAAGGAAAAAAAAGGAGCAGCAGGATGAAATATAAAAAAAAATAGAGGAGTTGCTACGATGGAGAGGGAATGAAGTTGAGCGGGAAGACAACTTTCGGAAAATTGGTGTTGAGGGTTGATTCGGCGTTCGGGAGAGATCGGGCGGAGAGTGCCGAGCTGCTCGGAGAATACGGCGCGAACCTCAGTTGCCGCCAAATACTCGAGCCGCGAGCAATCCTCTCACCCTTCGCGTCATTGATAAGAGCTAGAAACATTCTGATAACACATTGCCCTGGGCCCAATATGTTCTTCGTTTAAAGCGTGATATAAGTAGGATTTATCGAGAGAATGGTTAGACGTTTCGTACTTGTTTATATCTTCACGATTTTAAAAGGTAAGTCAGTGAGAATAACAATGAAGACTCATGAAAAATGGTTCTATGTGATTAAAATTACTACATTACATAATATTTGTTTGGTGGAGAACACAGTTACTAGCAAAATGTAAATAATAAAGGATCATCTTTCAAAAATAGTTAAAACGTTTTGTACCTTTTATGGCATGAGTCTTTAATATAAGAAGTTCATAATTCAACAATAGTTTTTGAGATAATTTATTATTATATTATATTTAATTTTATTATTACTTCTTGAAACCAGTTATAAAGACTACTAATAAGAGTCTGTTAAAAACTTACTTAATAGTGAAATAAAACAGTCAAATATTCTAATACAATGCAATACTAATTATTTTGAATATTTTCAAAATTGTTATTGTTTGTCGTATTTCTAAGTACTATTACAAGATTTTTGATCCGAAAAAGAGACGCAATTAAATATAAAAAAGAGGGTACTCCATCCTATGTAGAATTTTTTTCAATGACAAGTACATCTTTAACCTCCATTGCATTCAGATCTTGCTACACAAGTGCATTTTCATGAGCGCATACAACTGTAATGAGTTTTTATGTGTAAGGATCCTCTTCATGAAATAAGGGTTTTTGTTAATTGAGAACGAATTCTTAAACACCTCGGAATTTAAATTCAGGACAATTCCAGTTAGATAAAACTGCATGAATTTTAAGCTATTCATATATGAGGCAATTAACAAGTGAAATGTAATTAAGATCAATAAAAACTCAACTTTAAGAAATTTTATAGCAATTCATATTTAGAATACCAGTAGATAGGTAACAGTAATACTAATATATAATATGGAATGTATTCGTATGATTTAAAAAAATAAAGTAATAAGTATAATAAGTTCCCCGAAATCGGGGAAGTACTAGTTAAAATAATTTCTTAGGATATAAGCTATACAAAATAAAAGAAATGTACAAAACTGGAACAACATATAATGTATTCTTTACGTTATATGTATGAAAACGGAATTTCTACTCTTCTCTTCAGGTTTACGCATTGTGACTACCTTCTAGCGTTTAGACATTACTGTTTCAATCCTTACCAAAGGGAATTCAAAATCAGGAGGAAGCCTGTATATAAAATGACTTTTGAAGGAACCATTACAGATATAATTATATCATCCTTTTCTTTTTTTTCATAAACAGAATTATATGTTTTGTTTTTAATATTTTTTTCGACATTTTATAATTTATAGCATTCTATGTGCGTTATGCTATTAATGAAACTTGTTTACCCTTTGAGATAGAGAAATAATGAAGATATTTGCATTGTATGTTTATTTGTATATGGTAATATTCCATTTAGAGAACAGTTTTTGTCCATAACTAAAAGAATAATGTAAGAGCTTTATGGGTGACCAGATTTTAATTTCTCATCACATTCAAACTAATTAAACATGATTGTCAAAGAATAATTAATTTGCCTTACAAAGTTAATTTACATTAATTTTGAATTTGTGTTGAAAAACTTATAACTACGTGATGTATATTCTTTTATTAATCAATTTTTCTTTGTTTCAAGGTTTGCATGTTTATTGTTATACATATTTATATTTTACAAAATTCTAACATTCCAATACTGTTACCGTTTACTAATCCATTTCACATTTTGTACACTTGTTCTATTTAAAATCAATATCTTTTCTTTATCATTTAATGGCCTAGGAAACACAACTACGATGAAACATTTTTACATTTAACATTGCTCATGAAGTCTTTCAAAAAAAGTTAATTTTAATGTATTTGGTCTTAAACGGACAATGTACTCTCATATTTCAGGATGGAGTTTGTTAGACACTAGATGTATTGATTCCAATACAAAGTTCCATTTCTGGACATAGTTATTTAACTAAGGACTTCATACGATTTAGTCTCGCTAACAGTTCTTATAGAGCTGGGTCTGACGGCATTCCCTTACATTCATCAATTTCCTCACTAAAAAGTCCGCAGGGGCTGCGTAAACTAAGCAGATTTCTCTCGAGAAGTTTAGTAATACATAAATCTACATACTGCTAAAACAACTCCACCGTGAATATTAAGTGAGTAAATACAAACGGAAATAAGAAACGTTACAGTCAACTTCAATAACCTGCAGACGGGAAGCGTTTGAAATTCAAACAAACAGGTCTACCAGCTTCACACCGGAAAAAAAAAAAACAGTTACTGAAATATATCAGAATACAACATATTAATTTTATTGAGAACTACTTACTATATCTAGTACTGTAATTAATAATGATTCAGAATAATTATCTCAATCAATCAAATATTAGTAGTCCAAGACCTTTAGACGAGGGGGGGGAGGGGAGTTACTAGGACATATTTGCATGAATATCGTATAATCAAGGTCTATTGAATGCAATATTTGGGCTATTTAGAGTATTGTTTATGTAACATGAGTAGAAGTGGGTGTTTGCTGATGGCTGACGGAGATATTTCGAAGTTTCGAAAATTCTCAGCTCTACACCCCCCCCCCTCCCCCTGGTCCGATTTCAGTCGTTAACGAACTTGATCTGTCCTTCTACATAAAACTACTAAATATCGAATTTGGTAACGATTAAATAATAATTGCGACCGCTAGAGCGGTAGCAGATATATATATATATATATATATATATATATATATATATAGTTTTGAACGGACCAAATTTTCGTCATCTCCTAGGTAGGATCGATGGACAATTGTAGAAATATTTTGAAAATCGCGTCATGAGTACGACCTCAATAGTTGATTTTACATAAGGGAAATCTGCTAAAAGTATAATGTCCACCGGCGTTTCTGAAAATGCTTTATATTTATTGAAGTTGTTGGTTTTTAGCAGATTTCTGTTAAGGTTAAAAATTTCTTCAAATGTCCATCGCTTCTACCCTGGAGATGTCGAAAAAGAGGACCCTTCAAAATTATATATATATATATATATATATATATATATATATATATATATATATATATTGTTACGTTTTTATTACCAAAACCAGTAATAAACGTTTTTAATAAGAGTTCTTTGGATGGCAAAATTAAACACTCACAAGTTTCTATCACTGCACGATTTATTTAACAAAGCTAATTTCAGTTGGATAATTATTCTTAATTACTACTCACAATATGCACTGACAGTGTCACTGTTCTTCAGATTACACAGTCCAATAATTCACTCAAGGTCACTGAAATTCACAACAAGAGGGCACTGCACTGTCCTTTACTTCGCGGCACTGCACTGTCTTAAACACGGCACTAAACTGTTACAGTCACGGCACAACACTGTTCTTCACATAAACACTTTACCGCACTGCACTAAGTCGCACTGTAGCACTGCTGCATATAGGTCGTCGGCATACATCAAAGGGTAATTGGCTGGGCCGTCGATGTCTGGTCTAGACGGGTCTCGTAGGGCCTAGACTCTCTGTCGGCTTCTTTGATCTATCTCGCACTTCCAGAATACGCGACTCTCTCTCTCTCTCTCTGAAGGATTATTCATGTATTTAATTTTCGCAACAATATATATATATATATATATATATTTGTCTGTTGACGCTCTAGCGGTCGCAATTTTTCTTTGATCGTTACGAAACTCGATATTTAACCGTTTTATGTAAAAAGACAGATCAAGTTCGTTAATGGCTGAAATCAGACTAGAAGGATGGGGGGGGGGTTAGAGGGGGGATTTTCGAAAATTAATAAAATATCTCCGTTATTATGCATCGGATCGAAAAATTATAGTATAGAACCAATCTTATTGCAAATTAAATTTACTATAAATATTGTTATATATATTTATTCTCTATCTTGAATATTAACGGAGATATTTGTATTTTTATGAAGTCTGTGGTTGGGTATAGTTCGGATTAGATCGGCCATTTCCATCGCTCAGGTGGGAGGGTTTTTCTAACCTTACCTCTCGTTCCTAACCTTACCTTACCTTTGTTACTTTGTGAGATTTATGCAAATACTTTCTGTTCATCCGCCCCCCCCCCTCCTTTAGTTCTTGGACTACTAAAATTTGAGTAATTAAAATATAAATTATTATTCCAATTCAGAAGCCGTTTCAGTTGGGAATTTATTTTAATTAACTGAAAGATTTCTGATTACCGTTTGTATTTAATCACGGTGGTATTGTGTTACCAGTATGCAGATTTCTCTATTGTTAAACTTCACATGGGAAATCTGCTAAGTTTACGCAGCCCCTGCGTGACGGACTTTTTGTCTCGCGGTTATATTTTGTAGCTCTTTGAGCCGGACTTTTGCCATACATTTAAGTCATCGGCGAGCAATTAAATAAATATAGGTACTATTAAATTCTGAAAGAAGCTGTAGAGCTTGCTATACTCTATGCCCTAATTCTCAATAACGTTATTTAGGTTATGACCACGGGGTAACAACAGAATCTCCTTTTCTTGGATAGATCGACACCCCATCCAGCGTAAATTGACAGCCCTTTGGGTTATATTTGCTCAACAAGATCTTTCCATTTCAGTTTGACTTCTTAATTGCACTGATTGGGGCCAGCTAATTGTTTCCATTAGCCCAGAGATCGTGTGTTATCTACCGTCTGTCTCTAAATAAAGTAACCCAAGGCACTCACACATCAGATCATGAGAGCTTTAAGTTAATAATAGTATTTAAAAAAAATTATTTTGGAAGGTAGACTTGTCTGAAAATAATGGTTTCGTATTTTTGTAGGCGTAAAATACAACGTGAATTTTATTTCTAATAATTCCAGAAATATATATGAGAAAAAGCGCTTTCAAATCTTTTAATATAATTTAAAAATGTTATTTTTATTTCTCTTAAACTCTGTCACCTCTACCCCATCCCGCTAGTGTATCCAAAACACTTACTTCAGACCTTCCGATCCATCGTTATATTGTTTTAATATGCACGTAAATATATAAAATATAAATAAATACAAAGTTTCAATAAAACATCTTGGTCCATTTTAGCAGATTCCCCTTAAGGGGAATCAGCTATTGAGGTCGTGCTCATGACGTGATATTCAAAACGTTTTTCAAATGTCCATCGATCCTACCTAGGAGATGACGAAAATGAGGTCCGTTCAAAACTGTATATATATATATATATATATATATATATATATATATATATATATATATATATATATATGTCTGTTAACGCTCTAGCGGTCGCAATTTTTGTTTGTTACCAAACTTGATATTTAAACGTTTTATGCAAAAAAACAGATCAAGTTCGTTAATGGCTGAAATGGGACCAGTGGGAGGGGGGTTTAGAGGGGGGATTTTCGAAATATCTCCGTTACCATACATTGGATCAAATCATTAGAACCAATCTTATTGAAAATTATATTTACTATAAATATTGTTCTATACATTTATTCTCTATCTTGAATATTAACCGATATATTTTATTTTTTATTACTTGTAACGGACGAAATGAGATCGGCTAACTTCGGGTCTAGTCGTGAGTTTCCGTCAAGAGCTAGTTCGGCCGTTTCCGTAACTGTTCGGCTCTCGTGAAATTTCTCTATTGTAAAACTTTACGTGGGATAACTGCTCAGTTTACGCAGCCTCTGCGTGACGGACTTTTTATTCACAGCTTAATCTGAAATAAAGAATATAAAGTATAAATAACGTTAACAGCATAATAAACATAATATATTTTTCCATTTAAACAAAATTGTCAATTAACTTCTTTTTTTTCCTTTTTCTTTTGATTATCCAATTTGTAAAGGACCTAATTCCCGTAAGATTCAGAAAATTCCACAGCAGGCCATCCAATCATCCTAATCCAGAACTCCTAGCCCTCTCCAGTGCCACTCATCCTTATTCCCCTCCACGGCGCCTCAAGAGACAATGGCCCAGAGATCTCCTATAAGTGAAAGTCAAGTGATAGCAGTGGCTAATTTCTTCTCAAGTGCCATTCCTCCTTAGCTCTTGACTCCCTTGCAAAGTAGGGAGTGACTGCTCCTCTCATTGTGGTGAAGGGGTGTGGTCTGTCAAGAGTGATGGAGGAACTATTGTATTGTACATATCGCACATTACCAAATGCATTTAAATGCAGGCTGTAATATTCTCAATAAAATAAAATCTATTTTTTCTTTTGAAGTTTTTAAATATGCCACAGCCAAGGCCTCCATGATGAGGGCGGGCCTAAATCCTCGCGGTGACCAAACCTATTGAGGATTGGAGTTGTTGGTTTGCCATATTTGCTGCCACAGATCCCGGTCACCTCATCCAGATGGTTCCTTCAAACTGTCAGCTCATCACTTCCTCTTCCTGTCATATGGTGTTCATTCAGTGACTAGTTTATCCCACCTGTTGTCATCAAACCTTGCTTCATGACCTACCCATTTCCATTTTACAGCTCTTGAGAACCATGCGGCATCCTTTATTCCAGCCTGCTTCCTAAACACAGTGTTCCTAATTTGATCACTTCTTATTGGTCACGGACCTCTTTGTTGAGTGCTTACTTTCGATTTCATTTTTAGTTTTTTGGCGAGTTACCATATTTGGCATTCCTAGGTCACAACTGGCAAGACTCAGCGATTAAAAATTTCTGTCATTCGTTTCATTGAAGGGAAAGTTTTCCTTCATTATGAAATTCAGGGCCCAAAAACTTCCTCCATCCTAAAGCCGTTCTTCTCATAATTTCCTTGGTGGCCATTTCTTGGAAAAAGACGAGCTGGTAGATATATTCGTCAACATAATCTAGAGGCCGGTTTGTTATTCCAAACAAGGGCTTTCACGGAATTTATCCTTACCTTTGTTTTACTCAGGTTTGGCTCCAGTCCGATTTTCTACATTCCCTAAAGAGGGTACTCAGAATTTCTTTAGGTCCTTCAAACTGGACGAAATTAGTGTTGAATCGCCTTTAAACTCTAGATTCCCTAGTGATTTGCCTGAAATATACCTTTTCCTCTACCATTCCAGTGCCTAAGTAGAAACTCCTGCAGTGCTATGAAAAGTATCGGCGAAAGATTGTCCCCTTTGTACCTACTCCCTTAATTGGAAATGTAGGGGGAAGTGGGGTAAAACCGGGTAGCTAGAAGGCTTCCAGAAACCTCAATTTTTACCACAAATAAGTAAAGTTTTGTTGAAATAAAGTCTACTTATCTGTTAACGTAACTACAGTTTCAAAAACAAAATCTAAATTTTAAAAGAAGTTTTGCCCTACTTTTTTTGTAAAAACTCATTTTGCCCGGTTTTACCCCACTAGTAGGGTAAAACCGGGTACACATGTTTTTCTAGTGGGAAAATAAAAATGTAAAGATTTTTAATCATATTAATGTTTTAAATGTGTTAATAAAAAATGTTTTTTGTGCATTAAATGTTAATGATGCATTAAAACAACCCCTCCCACCATTTTGGGAACAATACAAAAAAAATAAAGTAACTATAGAAATAAACAAATAACATTAATCTTTTTAGCTATTTCAAAAAGTAAATTCATACTTGTAAGATTTATCATTTTGTTTGTCACTTTTCATGTTTCGAGAATCATGGCATAGCTGTTACCCGGTTTTACCCCGCTCGTAAAGTTTAAATAAAACTGCGTCATTTGAGCATACCAAACGCTAAAAACAATTACTTAGTGCTGAAATAAAGGTAATTAAAACTTGTACTAAAGGGAAATACATTCCTGAATTCTAATTTTATTAGGAGCGCAGTACAATCAAAAACCTTTCCACCAAAATGATAAGCATGTTCCATGAAAATTGAATTATTGTCACTGCCACAAAACAAGCACGACTAACGATTTGGCGTAATGGCTGCTGCTTCTTCTTCAAACGTAGATCGCAATTCCTCCGTTATCCGCTTTGCTCCAGACTGCCCTCTTTTACCCTACTCACCCCAGGTCCTCTTCTCTCGGTTTCTAGGAAAGCTTTATTATCCGTATATATCTCTTTAATTGTCTTCTATTCCAAGTTCGCATAATGCCTGAAAAAGGGTATCATGGAAAACCGAGTCAAAATCCATCTTAAAGTCTACAAAACAGACACAAAGTGAAAATGCACACACGCAATGTAAATATAATAGATACATAAGAAATGAGTTGCATGATAAATATCCAAGAAAAGTATCTAACACACACCACAGGGCTTACATGAAAGTTCATCACGCAGGGGCTGCGTAAGCTAAGCAGATTTCCCACGTGAAGTTTTACAATAGAGAAATCTGCCTACTAATAACAGTAGTAGTAACGAATCTCTAATACAATTCACGAGGGACGAACAGTTACGGAAACGGCCGAATTAGCTTTCGGTGGAAAGTTCCGAATATAGCCGACTTCTGCCGACCACACACTCAATACAAATGCAAATATCTCGGTTAATATTCTTGATAAAGAATAAACTTATAGATCAATAATTATAGTACATTTAATTTACAATAAGATTGATTCAATACAATTTTTCGACCCGACGCATAATAACGGAGATATCTCAAATTTTCAAAAATCCAAAATCCTCCCCTCTAAACCCCCCCTCCCACTGGTCCGTTTCAGCCATTAACGAACTTGATCTTTCTTTTTACTTAACACGACAAGTTTGGTGACGATCAAACAAAAATTGCGACCGCTAGAGCGTTAACAGACAAATATATATATATATAATTTGGAACGGACCTCATTTTCGTCATCTCCTGGGTAGGATCGATGGACATTTGAAGAAATTTTTCGAAATTCGCTTCATGAGTACGACCTCAATAGCTGATTTCCCTTAAGCGGAATCTGGTAATAGTTTGAATATTATAAAAAAATGATTGTGAAATATCAACACATATAGAATGGAAATAATATATGGATATATGATAATTATTACTTTACGGGGTTTAAAAAATATCAATGTTTAACCAGCTTAAGGTGGGAATAAATAACTTAATTATGTTTGCACTTAATTTTGCTCTGTTTTCAATGTTCAAACAATAGCTGTAAATTGAATTTGTGGTTGGGAGCTAAACTAGTTTGTAACCAGCAACCATTCACTTTTGCCTTTGTCGTTTTAACGAACAGGGCCTGTTAACTGGAGTCATTAATTATAGCACCTCTGGTCATAATGTTTCTAAGCGTACTGACTTATTGTTGATAACTGATAGAAATTGGTATAGTGAAAAGATTAATGGGCCATTAGCCTGAAATAACTAATGCCTTTGTAATTTCACTACCTAAATGGGGAGGTTCAAAAAATAATTCCCTTGTTATTCAAAAATAATTAAATAGACGGAGAGGACCTTTGAACCCCTTAAGGGAAATAAGCTGTTGAGGTCGTACTCATATAATGCAATGTTCGAAAATCTTCTTCAAACGTCCATCGATCCTACCTAGGAGACGACGAAAATGAGCTCTGTTGAAAATTCTCTCTCTCTCTCTCTCTCTCTCTCTCTCTCTATATATATATATATATATATATATATATATATATATATATCAGTTACCTCTTTAGCGGTCACAATTATAATCTTATCGTTACCAAACTCTCTATATAAGTGTTTCATGCAAAACTAAACATCAAGTTCGTTAACGGCTGAAATCGGGCTTGTGGGAGAGGGGCTTTAGAGTAGGAAAGTTTTTAAAATTCGAAATATTTCCGTTACTAAACTTCGGATTGAATGATTGTATAGAACCAATCTTATTGCAAATTAATTGCACTATAAATAGTGGCAGATACATTTATTCTCTATCTTGAATATTAACCGAGATATTGGCATTTTTCAGTTTTGAGCCTTCAACAAACCCCAACTTCTACTCAAGTCACATAAACAATAGTCAGCTATATACTAAGCCACACTAATAGAATCTTAAATATCATATATTGATTTCAAGAGACCTTTATTATACGAAATACATGCAAATATATTCTGGTGTCCCCCCCCCGTCTTAAGTTCTTGGACTACTAAAATTTGAGTGATTGAGAAAAAAATTATTCGGATTCATTATTAATTAGAATATTAGATATTGTTAATAGTTTTCAACAAAATATTCAGATATTTTTCAGTAATTGTTTTTCTTTACCATGAAGAATATATCTATCTATCTTTTCAGGTCTGAGAGGTTGGCGAACCTGTTTGTTTACAATTCTGACGTTTGTCGTTGCGAGATTACTAAAATTGACTAAAAGGTTTCTCATTACTATTTGTTTCTATTCACCTAATAATGACGGTGTTGATAAGTGTTATCAGTATGTAGAGTTATCTATTGCAAAACTTCAGGCAGGAAATCTGCTTAGTTTAAGTAGCCCCTGCGTGACGGACTTTTTTCTATTCGTAGGAATGAGCGTTTACTTGGAATAATCTTAATAAAATTCGATTGAAAACCAGTTTTATTTCAACCCTCTTCGACGGGCAATACAGCCACCACGCACGCACCTCATATTAAATAATTCAATGAAGAATTTTGTCATATTATTTCTTTGGATGCTAGAATGACGCAACCAATATTTTTTGGGGGAAAAATAGATTTTTTTTGACCTGATTAAAGATAATTGTTCGTCAATGTTCGTCCAATATTCATTCCATGCCTCACGCGCAAAACAATACGCGGCAAAATCACGAAAACAAAGGGATTAGCGAGAGCTTAATTAACCAAATATTTATATATTGAAGGGAAACCATTATGAATGGTAGTCCAATTACCATTGTCTTCACGGACATTAAAATTGAATGACTTCACAGTTATTGTACATGCTACACGACATTTCTTTTGCGTGATGATTTCTTCATAAGTTAATGCAATCTTTATATTTTCGTGGAAAACCATTTCAATTGAGTCATGGACGGCCAACACGGCTAGTAGTTAAATATTATATTGTTACATCATAAGTTATGCTTTAATACAAATTATAATACAGTTTTGCAATGTTTCGTTAATAGCCATTTAAGCCACATCTAAATCCTTACACTGACTTCAATTTCCTTATTGGGGTATAACATTTCAAATATATTAACCTCCTCTGGTGAAATTCCAATTTGCGACAGCTTAATAGCAAAAGACTGCCAATCCAGTGAATCGAGAGCTTTATTTATTTCAGATTTCAGAAAAATAAATATTCTAATTGATATATTTTATTTTCTAATATGGAATATATTGTTCAAGGTAAAAAAAAAAATCCTTTTCTGAACCCTGGTTTAAATATTGTATAACACAATCTAATGAAAAATCAGTTCGGACAATACTTTTTTGGTCAGTAAATGAATCGACAAAATAATTCTGAGTCTTGCTATTAAAGGTCATCTTTCTTGTTAAACGGCATATAATTGTTCTATTAAAACTGCCGGTCGCCAATTCATTCAAAAACCAGCTATATATATTTGCTAACGGGCGTTCTTCAGGAATTTTTCAAGAGCGTTCTTATAAAACTCATGTATTATTCTATCTGACCCTGTACATTCATTGGTTTTCGTTGAATTTAGGACTGATTTTAATTCTTTTATTTCAAACGTTTGGTTCATTTCTGCTCTGATAATGGCGTGGCAACGTTAATGGAATTTCCTTAAGAGAAATAAGCAACTAAAGTTTTTTTCACGAAATATTTGAGATGTTTACATATATGAATAGTCTTCAAATTTTATGGCAAGGGTCTCCAATAAAAAACATTTTTTTTCGTTGCAAACTTTATTGAAACTGCCGTACATGTTTCGTGGCTTATTTTGCCACCTCTTCAGAGGCTATCCCTTTTAAAATATATCTATGTATATACAAAATTATTAATAACATTAATTTAACGAATCTCTTAATAGTTCTTTTGCTATATGTTGTATTAATTAGTAGGTGCCTACATCTATGATATATTTATTAAATCTAATTATAAATTGCTACTTACATTTCTGAAGTGCTCGTTCCCCTTTTACATTACGTTGCGACTGTCCTCACATAGGGGGTAGATGGTACTGAGAGGTTCCCGAGGTAGGTTAAGTCAGCTGACTAAAAGTCGATTATTTACAAGTCAATCTTGAGCTCGTTTATTTCAAGTCTTAATTTAAAATAGATTATTTTAAGATAAAATGTTATAGAATATATGATTGAGGTATTTGATTTCTGTTTTTTTTTGTTTACTGCCCTTCTTCTATTTTTTAACACTACTAAAATGTTTTTGTATTTTATTGTTATATTTCCAGGCTATATTACATACCCCACTACAAACTAGTTTCAGTTACCTATATTCTTGTGGGTGATAGTTGAAAGAATAGAACGGATTTAATTTTATTTTATCTCAGTTTTCTTTTAATTGTTTTTTACTTTAAAATGTGAGCATTAAGTTTATTATTTTTACTTCTCTGATTGTGATTTAAAGTTAAAAAATCTGTTATAGAGGCTTGTTGAAGCTTCTTTTTTGGGGGGATTTATCATCTTGTTGCGAGGCACCATTTCACAAACTGGCAAAATTATTTGGTAAAGATTTGAAACCATTAACCCCTTTGATGTATTCAGCGCTGTTGACTAAAGAAATAAACTTAAAAATACCAAAGTCTTACATTGCGGAAATACGATGGCTCACGCAGCCACTTTGTGGTGAACATTTTTTTATGTTTGAGTCCTAGATTTTTACTATAATTATAATTATGAACGCGATACTTGAGACGCAAACAATAATCGCTGAATGTTAGATAGATTCATAATGCTTTGAAGAAGTGATTCTTTCCCTCTCTGAAGAGGGAGTAATAAGATGGAAGAAGGAGAGGGTCAAAGAGAACCATTTCTGGTGTCATTTATAAAACAGGTGGACTCAGCCAAGGACTTTTCACTTCCCTTTGGGAAGTTTCGGGAGAAAAAGGAAAAAAAATAAGTAAAAGAAAAGAAAGTTGCGTCCATCTTCTTAAAGGCTTTCAAGTGAATATATAAAAAAATACTTATACTAAGCTGTACCTGCAGGTTTATGAATTTCTATTGCATAACATTCGTAAAGAATAAAAATAAGAAATATGCAACCTGTGGGTTTTTTTTAATTATTTAAATCAAAGTGGGGAAAGTTCGTATAAATTACAGTATAAACATTAATCTTAACAATTTTGATACAAACGCGAGTAAATTGTGTTTTAAGAACTGGCACTCTCTGCCTTCTCTGTCTGTATGTCTCTCTCTCTCTCTATCTCTCTCTCTCTCTCTCTCTATTTCTCTCTCTCTCTCTCTCTCTCCCTCCCTCTCTCCCTCCCTCTCTCCCTCCCACACTCTCTCTCTCTGTCTCCCCTCCCTCCCTCTCTCGCTCTCTCTCTCTCTCTCTCTCTCTCTCTCTCTCTCTCTCCCCCCCCCCTCTCTCTCTCTCTCTCTCTCTCTCTCTCTCTCTCTCTCTCTCTCTCTCTCTCTCTCTCTCTCTCTCTCTCTCTCTCTCTCTCTCTCTCTCTCTCTCTCTCTCCCTCTCTCTCTCTCTCCCTCTCACTCGTCTCTCTCCTCACTCCCTCTCTCTCTCACTCTCTCTTTTCACTCTCTCGTCTCTCTCTCTCCCACTCTCTCACACTCTCTCACTCTCTCCCTCTCTCTCCCTCCCTCTCTCTCTTCCTCCCTCTCTCTCTTCCTCCCTCTCTCTCTCTCTCTCTCACTCTCTCTTTCTCTCCCTCTCCTCTCTCTCTCACTCTCTCTCTCTCTCTCTCTCCCCCCCTCCCCTCTCTCTCAACTCTCTCTCTCCCTCTCTCCTCTCTCTCTCTCTCCTCACTTCCTCCCTCTCCTCTCTCTCTCTCACTGCTCATCAACTCTTTTCCTCCTCTCTCTCTCTCTTCTCCTCACTCTCTCTCTCTCCTCCCCCCCTCTCTCTCTCTCTCCCTCCCCTCTCCTCTCTCACTCCTCTTCTCACACTCTCTTACTCCACTCTCTCCCACTCTCTCTCTCTCTCTCTCTATCTATCTATCTATCTTCCTCCCTCCCTCTCTCTCTCACTCTCTCTTTTCCTCCCTCTCTCTCTCTCTCTCTCTCTCTCTCTCACTTACTCTCCGCTCTCTCTCCTCTCACTCTCTCTTTCCTCTCTCTCTCTCTTCTCTCCCTCACTCTCTCTCTCCTCTCCTCTCTCTCTCCCACTCTCTCTCTCTCCTCTCTCTCCTCTCACTCTCTCTCTCCCTCTCTCTCTCTTACTCTCTCTCTCTCTCTCTCCCCCTCTCTCTCTCTCACCCTCTCTCACACTCTCACTCTCTCACTCTCTCTCTCACATCCTCTCTCTCTCTTCCCCTCCCCTCTCTCTCTCTCTCTCACTTTCTCTTCCTCTCTCTCTCTCTCTCACTCTCTCTCCTCTCTCTCACTCTTATCTCACTCTCTCACTCTCTCTCTCTCTCTCTCACACTCTCTCTCCTCCCTCTCTCTCTCACTCTAAAACGTCACTCTCTCTCTCTTCCTTCCCTCCCTCCCTCCCTCACCTCACTCTCTCTCTCTTCCTCTCTCTCCCTCTCTCATCTCTCGCACTCTCTCTTTTTCCTCCTCCCTCTCTCTCTCTCTCTCTCTCAAAAACTCTCTATCTCTCGCTGAACCCCCTCTCTCTCTCTAGAACTCTCTCTCACTCCTCTCTCTCTCTTCCTCCCTCCCTCTCTCTCTCTCTCTCACTTCACTCTTTCCTCCCCTCTCTCTCTCTCTCACTCTCTCTTTCTCCCCCTCTCTCTCTACTCTCTCCTCCCCCCTCTCCTCTCTCTCTCTCTCTCGCTCTATTAAAAAAAATCTATCTATCTTCCTCCCATCCCTCTCTTCTCATTGTAGACTTATTCCTCCTCTCTCTCTCTCTCTTCCTCTCTGAGAAACTCTCTCTCTCACACTTCCTCCTCCCTCTCATCTCTCTCTCACGCTCTCTTTTCCTATCTCTCTCTCTTCACTCCAAAAATCTCATCTTCTCTCCCTCTCTCTCTCTCTAGATCTCTCTCTCACTTTCTCATTTTAGAAGTCCCTCCCATCCTCTCTCTCCTCACTTTTCTCACTCTCTCTCACTCTCTCCTCACTCTCCCTCTCTCTCTCTCTCTCTCTGTCTCTTCAAGGTCTCTCTTCTCTCTCTCTCGTCTCTCCTCTCTCTCTCTCTCCCCCTCTCTGGTTGTCTGTCTGTCTGTCTGTCTGTCCTGTCTGTCTCGCTCTCTCTCTCTCTCTCTCTCTCTCTCTCTCTCACCTCTCTCTCAATCCTCTCTCTGTCTGTCCTCTGCATCTCTCTCTCACTCTCTCCCCTCTTCCCTCTCTCTCACTAAAATGAAGCTCTCGTCCCTCTTAATTCTCAACTAAATCTCTCTCTTCTCTCTCACTAAATCTCTCTCTCTCTCTCGTTCTCTCGTCTCTCTTCTAACTCTTCTCTCTCATCCTCAGTCTACTCTCTCTAAACAATCACTCATCTCTCTCTCTCTCTCTCACTAAATCTCTCTCTCTCTCTCTCTCTCTCTCTCTCTCTCTCTCTCTCTCTCTCTCTCCCTCTTTTAAGGGTTTACCATTGGAGAAAAACAACTATGGCGATCAAGAATCGATTTTCAAAAATTTATCCAACGATTGTATTTAAAAACTTTCTAGAATGAGCTGCGTTCAAATATATGTGTACGTCTTTCGACAGCCATACAGCCACCATTTTTGTTGCCCAAACTCGATATTCTTAAATTTGATGTAAAACTATTTGTAAAGCTGTTAATTGTTAAAATTGGACCATGAGACCAGCAGAGAAAAACTAAAACGTAAACTTCCAAATGTGTCCATTATTAAATCAAAAGATATTGGATAATGAATCTTGTTGATAATGTAACTTAGTATGCTCGTTGTTCTAACATTTTTCCTCAACTTGAGAAACTTTTTTTCAACTCGAATATTAATGTAGAACTTTTTATTTTTTTTGATTTTGGTTTCAGTAAATCCTTTACATAAGTTTCTTGTTACAGAAACAAATGGTGTCAGATCCTTAGCGTTTCCAGCTCATTAGAAACCTGCTTGGTTTACGTAGAGGGCACTTTATAGTGCGAATAATAAATAATAAAAAATAAAATAATAAAATGACGAACTTTCATATGCTGATTTAACTGGAAATGGGGCACGTTTGAAACACACTGAAGCTACTGGAAAATACTGAAGTTGACATACTGAAATTTCCGAGCTTCATTTTCAGAAGGCAGCTCTCGTTTCAATGATGGAAGAGGTGTCTCAGCACAACAAACACAACAGCGTAGATTGTCAATATCAATTTAGTTCTCCTGCCAATTAGATAGCTCTCACTACTGCTTGAGTATCCAGCAAACGATGAACTCTCGTCGGGCAAGTTAATTACCATTAAACAGGTCTGAGGTGTTTGACAGCACCCAATGGATGGTTTGGTTCTCTACCGTCCGCCATTCTAATGGCTCAGTGCAAATACCTCAGGTGGCAATACTAGCCATAAACAATCAATACCTTCACCTAGCACAAATAATCATGCTACCTACCTAACAAGCAATACTGCAATAACCGACACCACTGCATACTAAAACTTATCACTACTATAATATTCCTTAGAAAAACAAAAAGAGGAAGTTATCCCAAAAGATTTTTTTCTTTCGTTATATACTGAGTAACTACTCCAACAAGTGTAATCCCCTATTAATGTAATTTCTTGTTACTCTTAGCACGGATCACATAACAATTTAGCAGATTTCCCTTAAGGGATATCAGCTATTGAGGTCGTACTCATGACGCGATTTTCGAAAATTTTCTTCAGATGTCCATCGATCCTACCTAGGAGATGACGAAAATAAGGTCCGTTCAAAATTATATATATATTTGTCTGTTAACGCTCTAGCGGTCGCAATTTTTATATTGATCGTTACCAAACTCGATATTTAAACGTTTTATGCAGAAGGACAGATCAAGTTCGTTAATGGCTGAAATCGGACCAGTGGGAGGGGGATTTTCGAAAATACGAAATATCTCCGTTACCATACGTCGAATCAAAAACTTGTATAGAAATATAATCTTATTGTAAATTAAATTTACTATAAATATTGTTCTATACATTTATCTCTATCGTGAATATTAACCGAGATATTTGCATTTTTATTAAATTTGGGCTTATAACGGACGACCCAGGACTTTCCCGCCAAAAGTTAGTTCGGACCTTTGCCGTAACTGTTCGGCTCTCGTATGGAGATTTCTCTATTGTATAACTTCACGTGGGAAATCTGCTTAGTTTACGCAGCCTCTGCGTGACGGACTTTTTGTTTAATCGTCGCCAAACTCGGTATTTAATCGTTTTATGTAAAAAGGAAGATCAAGTTAGTTAACGCCTGAAATCGGACCAGTGGGAGGGGGGGGGTTAGAAAGGGGGAATTTCGAAAACTCGAAATATCTCCGTTACTAAACGTCGGATTGAAAGATTGTATAGAACCAATCTTATTGCAAATTAAATGCACTATAAATAGTGTCAGATAAATGTATTCTCTATCTAGAATATTAACAGAGATATTTACATTTTTATTAAGTGTAACGGACGAGTTATGGTCGTTTCCATTCGTTTCCGTCGAAAGCTAGTTCGGCCGTTTCCGTAACTGTTCGGCATTCGTATGGAGGTTTATCTATTGTATAACTTTACGTGGGAAGTCTGCTTAGTTTACGCAGCTCCTGCGTGATGGACATTTTATTCTCTATTATCCTCTTCGACGACATTCTTCTGAATAAGCGTTGGAACATATTCTGGGCGTGATATGTGCATAGTGTGTACGCTTTTATAATATTCACGTGTATATATAAATTAAATGGGTATCAGTTTAGCAAATTTTTCTTAAGAATCTGCAATTGAAGTTGGGCCCATGACGCGATTTCCGAAATTTAGAAAATATCAAAAAGTATCGGATATTTTGTAGATCAAACTCTGGAATGTCTATAGTTCAATTTATGATAAAATAAAATAAATTATAGAAACATATCATTTACTAATACGATCAGTTTACTTTTTTTTTCCTGTGGGATGGCAGGAGGTGAACATTTATTCAAATACCTCTCCCCCCAAAAAAATGTCATCAAAACCAACACCTCAAGATTGGTAAATCGAAAACGCCACTTTACGGTTTCTCTCTTGATTGTCATTAGTAGCTCAGTTCTGGACATCTTAAAATGAATGATTCTTAATGGCCATAGGCATCTTGAATGTTTTATTTAATTGAGGATCTCTTTGAATACAACAAAAATCACTATAGCACAAGAATGATAGTACCGGATCATCTCTCACTCTTCTCTCTTTCTCATCTCTCCTCTCTCTCTCTCTCTCTCTCTCTCTCTCCACTCTCTTCCTTCTCTCTTACTCTCCCCTCTCTCTCTCTCTCTCTCTCTCTCTCCATATATATATATATATATATATATATATATATATATATATATATATATATATATATACATACAAACACGCACTCACACACACACACACACATTGGGTGTTATTTTGAAGAACACTAAGCATTTGTACACAAATGCATCACTATTTGTGCATTACAGATTTATAAACTACTTTGATTCTTTCCCAGAACAGAATCATTTTCAGATATTCGCAGGCTCTATGTTGTGAGTCGATATCCCTGCCAAATCCTACCATGAGACGTATACGATGTATTTATTTTTTTAACAATGTCTGTGAGTATGTGAAAAAAATTTGTAAAAAGCTTTATAATGGTGTTTGTCTAATTAGCCAACATATTTTATCATTCTTTCTACTGAATAAAAGATGAAACTTTTGAATACAGTAAAAAATAATGTAGTAACTTATAAGAACTACTGCGTTTTTCTCCATACAAATGTGGTTTTAATACTGATCTGTGTATTCACATTAGAGGAACTTAGTTAATGTATTCACATTATTTTAAGCTAATGTTTCACTAGTCTGATAAATATTGAAAATTTTAAATAATAAAAAACCATTTGTATTACAACAATCTATGATTAATTAATCTTTGTCACTTTTGTTTTTTAATCGCTAATTGTTGTAATACAAATAACTTTTATTATTCAAAATTTTCAATATTTTTAAGACTAATAAAACGTTAACTAATGTGAATAAATTAAATAATTTACATTATTTTAAGTTAATGTTTTCTTAGTCTTAAAAATATTGAAAATTTTAAATTATATTTTGTATTACAATCTACAATTAAAAAAAAGTGACAAAGATAAAACGAACTCAATAAGGAACACATTAATAGCATTTTAAAATCTCTTTTGTGATTCCAAAACTAAATCCCCAAAAAGGTACATATTTAAGCATTTCTGCTTAATTTGTACATGAACGTCTCTCGTTTGATAAATGTACTGGCCATCCATCCGATTTGCATTGTATCTGTGTCTGAAAATATGTTAATGTTAATAATTGCATTTAGTTTTTTAATGTAAGTGTAAAATCTGTTTTATGTTATTTTAAATTAAGATGTTTTCATATTCAAATAGTCAGTTTATTTGATTCAAAACTTAGATGATTTTTCTTTTTGCTTTATCAATTACAAATGTATAAAAAAAATGTTCCACTAATGTGAACACTCATATCAGCATAAAAACCAGTCACCGGATATTGTTAATTTACTCTACTTTTTTTCTCAACTATTTATTTGAGGACTTAATGGGACTGCGGACTCAAAGACCAAAAAGCAGATCAAAACGTTGAATGTGAACCAATAGAAGTATTAATTTAATACATTTCACGACAAACAAAACACCTCATCTCAGATACATGGCAAACCGACTGGACTAACATATGTACTGACAACAAAATACGAAGTATTAGGAACACTATTTCTGAAACTCCAGGAGAGAAGAAGATATTCTCTCAAGACTTAGAATCGGCCACGCCAAATTAATACATTCGTACTTAATGAAAACGACTGACAGACCTACTTGCTATCATTCTTTTGACGGTAAGACATATAATGATAGTATGCCGAAAACCACAACGTGAGGACTTCCCCTAAGACTTACAAGGGCTTTTGACAGAATACATTAACAACATATTCTCATACCTACACAAAATTCTAATATACGACAAAATTTAAGATAACATAGAAGTAAAAACTCCTAGGAATTTATATCAAATGTTTGAAGTATCAGCCTGAAATTTGTTCTGTATGCTCATCTACAGAATGCTTATTCTTGTGTTTGTATGTTATAGTATATTTCGTACCGAAAAAGTTCGAGGGCCGGCAAAAGCACTTTGGCCCGAGGCACGAACGCTATTTCCACCATACTACAATAAATATTAATACGATATAACATTAATCAAAAACAAGATTTTCTTTTGGTTAAGTGTACCTCTTTGTTAGAAGGTTATCTTGTGGTTATGGGTACATGATGAATGTTTAATGTATGGATTGTTTTTAGCAACATTTTATGTTATTATGTAAGTTAATAAATGAGAGATGTACCACCATGTGTGTTTCATGTTAATACAACTGATATATTTCAAAATGCTAAAAAAAGTTAGATCGTTTATTTTTGATTTATAGAAATGTTAAAAGTACAGTTTTGGTTGTTTAGAAAACATAATACCCTTTGAAGATTCTGTTACTTGTTTTTTGGTTTAGACACATTCACACTTTTTACTCGTAGTTGGATTGTTTCTGATTAAAATATCCTCTTGACAATCTTCAAATAAATCATCAATTGTAAAGAGAGACTGATTTTCATATTCAATAGTTCCAAAATCGATATTTGATGTCGAAGTCAATGACTCATTCACTTTACTAAACCGTCTGTAGAAACTTCCAATCTTTGTCACAGAGTCTTCAATGTAACCTTGCAGCTGTTGAAGACTCCATTCCACCATGGCGTTCAATGTCAAAACAAGTCACCACCTCCCTCCAACTAACATGGTCACACGCTGATGACCTTTCTAAGTGCATGGTTTGTATAACGTCTTTAGGGTCTCTAGACCCAAAAACTGCCTACTTTCATTTGTGCTGCAGCAATTAAGTTTTTACCTACGTGTTGAGCAACACATTTCCCTTTTTTGTAGGCAACAAAAAAACCTCTCAGATGTGAGATTTTTTTGAGGACGCATGTTCAAGTACCTTACGTACTAAACAGCATGGTTTAAAATGTGCATCCTTCATCAGTGATTGTAAACTTTCGTCTTGAGTATGTATTTGCCATCGTTAAGGAAAACAGAAAAAAGTGCCATATCTTTAACACACTTTACTTTCAAATTGTTAGATCGCCTCTCGGCATGCACCAAACACAAACCGAAAACTAAAAATTACTTTGTTTAGCAAACCATTCATTATCAGGAGCATTTAACATAAAATAGGGTTACTTCATTGCACTTAACACATTTGATTTTTTTTGGCCGATAACCAAAACCGATTGCCGTTCAAAAAAGCAAATACTTTTTGGAATGGGTGAGTTTGAATACTTTTACTTTTAAACACAACTTTTTATCAGTACTTACTTCCATAAAGTACTTTTGTTTTGCTTTGATAGGACCGAGAGATATACGAGTAAAACTTCATCATTCACATCTCCAGGTTTTAAATTTTACATTTTTAACCAGTTCAAAAACTTTGTATACTCTTCGTCACACCTATCTTTTGATTTTGCTGGTAACAAATCTGCCATGATTTCTTTTGCTCTTCTATTTATAGATTCTGATATATTATTAGCCATAATTACTAAATAACTAAACAATAATACGAGCAAAACAAACTAATATAATGTATATAATGAAATGAATGAATTAAAATAATAAACAGCTGATTTTGCGGCTCAAGGGCGAAATATTCATTTTCGGCCCTAGGGCGGCGAAGTGTAGCTTTCGGGCCGCAATTTAGGTGTGTAAAACAGGTGATTACATCGTAGTAAGGTGAAAAAGCATTTAAATGACAGAGACGGACAAATATTTTATTTTTAACGGGGACAAGGCTCACCTCCTTGTGAGTTAATTCATTGGTCTTCATAATCTTAGTAAAACCAGAGTTGGGTAAACAGCATTTATTCTTTGACAAACACTCAAAATATCATTTTTAATCACATCCTGCCTTGGAAAGCTGACAACCTATTATTAATTGACCAAAAAGCATAAAGCTGACATAAAAAATAATATTTTAATAAACAGGAAAGAACACATATGTAGAGGGGCCTATGTGTTAACAACCTTTTGCGTTACCATGCTAGGCTGATAAATTTCTATAAAAAAGCAATACACATTTAATAATTTGTCACATAGGGTTAACTCCCGAAAACGAATGTCTTCGTAAACAAATTTGGGTGATGATTTATTAAAAAGTACAATTTAAAAATGAAAGTAGTTTAGTTCTATCAATTGTCGAAATACGTGTATATATACATACATATATGGTGGTATATACTACATATGATCTACATAGCTTAAATCAGTATAATGTATAATTTCTCTTTGCATTGCAAACAGCCTCGTCCTTATTAATTATTAATGTCTAGATTAGCAAGCGAATATTGGCAGTCATGTCACTAACAGTTCATAATTGAAGCAATATAAAATGTTTGACGGAGTATGTATGAGTAATGAGATAACATGTATTGACGTTAATATATACATTTTCGAAATATTATTTGAAGTAACTACTGCATTTTAATGTGATTCCATAAATAATCCTACACGTCAATTAGACAAACAGCAGCTGTGTTTATATACATATTGAGAACTATATACGATACAATGAATTAAACTTCAAATTTAACATTATATCGACATGATTTATTTGAATAATATGAATGTCTGCTGGAGCAGATAGGAGGAGGAGCCTTGTAGTATAATCCTTTGTGGAAAGCCAAAAGAACCGTTTATGTTAATGGTTTTATATTCCATTGTCTTATACATAAGGTCTCGAAGGAAGGAAAATTCCTAAATGTCGTTTCTAGAAGTATAAAATGTTCAAAGGCAAATGGTAAAATCATTTTCGAAGAGAGATTTAACAATATAAAATTAGTTACATAGGAGCAGTTATTTGTGGCACGAGTTTGATATTAACCCAAACTGTGAAAGATATTAATAATACAATAATTCGGAGAACAATAAAGAATTAATTTCAGAATTTATTATTAAAACATGAGATAATAGTGTTTTAAGGTCGTTTTGATTGGAAGACATTCATGAAAATCCTCATGAAGCTACAATACTTTAACTGCTGCTGTCTCTTAGAAGGTGTGCAGGTCAGAGGAAGGATCTGTAAGATGTAAATATATCTAGAGGTAGGATCTGAAAGGCGTAGATATGTCTATGGGTAGAATCTGTAAGGTGTAGATATGTCTATGAATAGGATCTGTAAGGTGTAGATATGTCTATGAGTAGGATCTGTAAGGTGTAGATATGTCTATGGGTAGGATCTGTAAGGTGTAGATATGTCTATGAGTAGGATATGTAAGGTGTAGATATGTCTATGGGTAGGATCTGTAAGGTGTAGGTATGTCTATGGGTAGGATCTGTAAGGTTTTGATATATCTAGGGAGGGGATCTGCAAGGTGTAGATATGTCTATGGGTAGGATCTGTAAGGTGTAGATAAGTCTATGGGTAGGATCTGTAAGGTGTAGATATGTCTATGGGTAGGATCTGTAAGGTCTTGATATTTCTAGGGAGGGGATCTGCAAGGTGTAGATATGTCTATGGGAAGGATCTGTAAGGTCTTGATATTTCTATGGAAGTGATCTGTAAGGTGTAAATATGTCTATGGGTAGGATCTGTAAGGTGTAGATATGTCTATGGGTAGGATCTGTAAGGTCTTGATATTTCTAGGGAGGTGATCTGTAAGGTGTAGATATGTCTATGGGTAGGATCTGTAAGGTCTTGATATATCTAGGAAGGGGATCTGTAAGGTGTAAATATGTCTATGGGTAGGATCGGTAAGGTCTTGATATATCTTGGAAGGGGATCTGTAAGGAGTAGATATGTCTATGGGTAGGATCTGTAATGTCTTGATATTTCTAGGGAGGTGATCTGTAAGGTGTAGATATGTCTATGGGTAGGATCTGTAAGGTCTTGATATTTCTAGAGAGGTGATCTGTAAGGTGTAGATATGTCTATGGGTAGGATCTGTAAGGTCTTGATATGTCTAGGAAGGGGATCTGTAAGGTGTAGATATGTCTATGGGTAGGATCTGTAAGGCCTTGATATATCTAGAAAGGTGATCTGTAAGGTGTACATATGTCTAGGGGAGGGATATTTCGGTTGATATTTTTTTAGAGGTGATCTGTAAGGTGTAGCTAGGGTAGGATCTGTAAGGACTTGATATTTTGGAGTGGAGAAACTGTAAGGTGTAGTTGTCTATGAGTAGAATCTGTAAGGTCTTGATATGTCAGGAAGGGGATCTGTACGGTGTAGATATGTCTATGGGTAATCTGTAAGGCTCATGAGATATCTAGGGAGGTGTTATTGACCCGTCAATTTGTCATTTGTGAATCAGCATAGTATTTACTCCAATTCTTGAATTGACTTGAGCTAAAGTAAAATGACACCTGCAATGACATCTCGTTCAAGCAAAATTAAAATTTCCTTTGTTGTTTGTTTTGTGATTTTAGTCTATCCATTACCATTTTATTCATTTATAAGATCGAGTTTGTTCCAGTTATTATCTGAATAATTAATATATAAACATCTATATTTAAATTGTAAATTTATTTTTAATTAATAATTTTAGCTTGAAATATTTAAAATGTTTTTTTTTAAAATCTCTTAGCATATAAGTGAAATATATTACGTGAGCTCCAAACCATTATTGATTCCGAAAAATGCTGAGAGAGAGGACGCCGTTCTAATAAAATAAACTATTGGGAGCTCCACGATGTCACTAAGCTTTTAAAAGAGAAAATGCTTTTCTAGTCCATACAGAAAAAATATAGAAGGGAATATTTAATAAATTTTAGTAAAATAAAGTATAGTGAAAAAGTATGATGTTTTTAGAAAATTTGACTTTTTCCTCCTAGTGATATATAAATATTGATCTTGTGATAAATAATAGTAACTAACATTGTAGAAAGTAAATAAATGTAAATCATTCAATGCTGAAACTTCACAAATTCTTACACTCATTTATATTCTACGGATCCAAAATCGACTTAATGGCAGGCTCAGCCGCAACTTACAAAGGTAGACTGCACGGAAAAACAAGTATTTACACAGCAGAACTACAGACACTTTCAAAATTAGAAAATCAAATTCACCTAGTTATTTTATGTCCAGATCCCTGAAGTTCCTTACTTTCCATGAGCAAAATTTACATCCATCGCCCATGAATTTACAAAAAATAATAGACACTAACTAATCACTTGCAATATTAACATATTGTGGTTGCCAGAGCACCAATAACTGATATTGACAAAAATGAAAGTTAGTAACTGTGCTAACGCAATCAGTGAGAAATAGCACAACAAAAAATATTGCTCAGAACACTGGTTACGTACTCATAACAAATTACTCGAAATAAAACGATTTTTTTTAAGATGGACAAAGAGACACCCCACGTAGATTCAAGAATAGAGCAAATTGTCCTTATAAATCTACGTCTTGGGCATTCCTATGTGACACCTTCTAACATAATATAAAAAAAAAACTATTGTCTACTGTACTGGAGTAAAAATATAACATCTTTCAGAAATTACAGATAAACAATAAAAAACTTACAGAATGTTTGTTATAATTTGTGCTCGTGAATCATGCTCTTGATAATAAATTACATTGTAAACATTTTTAATTTCCCACCACATAATTCATTTTCCTTCATGATTTTTAGCGTCTCTGTCGTCACCTATAAATTTATTTAATATACCATATGGTACGGCATAGACCTTTCTAGTTTCTTTATGCCTTTTGATCTACACCATTATTTAGAGTGGCGAGTTTGATTCCCGTCTGGACAATAGGAATCTATTTAGTCACAAACGTATTAAATAAAAAGTCCGTCATGCGGGGGCTGCGTAAACTAAGCAGATTTCCCACGTGAACTTTTACAATAGAGAAATTTTAAGAGAGCCGAGCCAGTCAAGGAAACGGCCGAACTAGCTTTTGGCGGGAAAGTAACTCTCGTCCGTCAGGTGCCGAGATTTAATAAAAATGCAAATATCTCGGTTAATATTCAAGATAGAGGAAAAATGTATATAACAATATTTATAGTAAATTTAATTTTCAATACGATTGATTCTGCAAAAAGGTTTCCATCCGACGTATAGTAACGGAGATATTTCGAATTTGTGAAAATCCTCCCGTTTAACCCCCCCCCCTCCCACTGGTCCGATTTCAGCCGTTAACGAACTTGATCTTTCTTTTTACATAAAACGACTAAATATCGAGTTTGGTAACGATTAAACAAAAATTGCGACCGCTAGAGCGGTAACAGACAAATATATATATATACAGTTTTGAACGGACCTCATTTTCGTCATCTACTAGGTAGGATCGATGGACATTTGAAGAAAAATTTCTAAAATTCCGTCATGAGTACAACCGCAATAGCTGATTTCCCTTAAGGGAAATCTGCTAAAATCCTTAAACACACCCTGGGTTGAAAAGAGTGGTAATCTGAAGATAACCCGCCTTAATTTGCATAGTAGCAATCAGTGGACATTAATAAATTTATCAATGAATTCACATTCACGAAAAAAAAAATTCTATTCCCATTAGATCTGTAGTAAATTTCAAATTTTGAAACACACACACACTCTCTCTCTCTCTCTCTCACACACACACACACACACACACACACACACACACACACACAGAAATCAATACATTTGAATAGAATTATGTTATTCAGCAATCATAGTAACTTATAAATACCTATAAACCTTTATGTAGTGTTAGGAATTAATTTCTTTTTAAAGATACTAATTATTTATGTATTATAAATTAACTCATGAATACATATGCTTCTGTGATGAAGAAAAACTTTCTAATTAAATTCGTTTTTTATTATTTACTGGAATAATACGAGACTTGAAATCGTTTCCATTCACTCGGTTCTTGAAATTTAATAAACAACTCAAAACTATTTAATAAAGTTACATTTCATTTAAAGTAATGACAGTTAGGGTAAAGTCATCTGCGAAGAAATTAAATGAGTTCTGTTTTGAGCCGTGTAAAACTTGCTAAGAGTTGAGACACAATAGCATAACTCAGAAGCTGTTCCGCTTTCGAGGGGAGTTTATGAATAATGGCTGTATTTATGAACAAGTTTATAGCAGCCTTTAATAGCCCGAGCGGTTCATACATTTTAGTAACATTATTAAAATGAACTCGAGACTATTCCGCATTTTAGATTTAGCCAATCTAAGTTTGCAATTAATTTAAGAGGTCGACAGTTCGAATCTTGGCCCTTTGTGTTTTGGGTCAGATTGAGTATCAAACTTTGAGAAGATAATCGCTTTGAGCCTCAACTACACACAAATGGGATCCTGCTTGAGTAACATGTAGCAATTAAGTGGGGGAATTTAGTTTGTTTGCGTGTGTAATCGTATATTCTGCTAAAGTTGATGATATTTGGCTTTGTGATAGACTATAATTGAGTTTAAACTCAGCAGCTAATTAGCGACAAATAAGGAAATAAAATAAGTCTTCTTATTCTTGGAATATTAAGAGATAGTTAAAAACAAACCAACTCAATTTAATTAGGTTCATGTGCCAATGACATTGCCAAACAGGCTTAGGTATTCCTTTCACTATAACAAAGATATTCCATTATTTCAAAGAAACGATATTCCGTTCAATACTAATCGCAGTGTCAATAACTGAAGAGGATTTTAGATTCATTCAAAATGTACCTATTGGTAAATACGTGAGTAAAGAAAATATTAAGTCTAACTTTGCATAAAACGTAAAGTACAAAATGAGAGAGATGGGCGCTTTGCCCGACATACATTTCTTTTAAGACACGATCCAGCTATATACACCGACAGTAAAATAACGATACAAAGAACCGTACAAGCTATGACTCATTAAAAGCAGAAATCGGAGAACTAATAGCAGAGCTAAATCAAAACATATATTTGTCATGGGTTAAATCACTTTCTGACAATTTTGGAAATGAATTTGCAGAGATAGAGCTGCTAAGTCTGCTTCAAAAGATTCCCAATTATCATAACTAAAATATCCAAAGACAATGTAAAATATATTGTTACGAAAACAACGTACATGAAAGAGCGAGCAGAGATAGTCACGAAATTGGGGAGTACGAAGAAGATGAAAGGAGCAGACCTATGGAAGGACTATTGGCGCCCGAAGTGTCTACTTTGGACTGTTCTAGTCTTTTCCAGACAACTTCCTTTGCTCGGCCCGATAGTTAGTTTGTTCGCAGCTGTTTTAAAGTGATCATCAGTGCGTTCAGTGCAACAGTGCGACTTGATGGTAGTGTTAAAGTGCTTTATGTGAAGAACAGTGTTGTGCCGTGAATCTGTAAAGAAGTAGTGCCGTGTTTAAGACAGTGGAGTGCCGTTAACTTCGCGTAGATCGGTGCATTGTCGTATTTTTGTGAACTTCAGTGATCGTGAATGAGTTATTGGACTGTTTAATAACAAGAACTGTTTAATAAGAAGAAGCTATCAGTGCATACTGTGAGTAGTAGTTAGGAATAATTAACTAAGTGTGTATTGCATTTTCAAAAAATTTTGAAGCTTGTGTGTGCTTAATTTTGCAATCCAAAAGAACTATAATAAACAACGTCTGGTTTTGTAATAAAGTTAAAAACCCATCTAATTGAAAAGTGGCACCTACGATGGACCGTATCAAGTAAACATTTCATAAATTTCAACAGTAAATACATACAGACTGACTTCAACATGACTCAATTAGAAACAGGACATGGTTCACTAAATCCTTACTACCACCAGTTCAACATAAAAGACAAAAATACTTGCCCTTGTGATTACACAACTCCTCAAACATGTGATCACTTAACCCTCCGTTGGGCGCAGCTGGCCTGAGAGGCCAGGAAAACATTCTTTTTGAGCCCCCCCCTCCCCCGTGAGGCGCCATTCCCAGTAGTTTCCTGATTTGTGTTCATGCTTAGAATCCCCTACTATAGTCTATTGCCATCCTTCATCCAGCCCGTTTGGTCCCTAGGTGGCTAGTGAGCCCGACTGCACCCAATTGCTTCTTAATTTCGAAGATGAGTTTTTTTCAAGATATATCTATTGCAATCATTCCTTTTACTAAGTTTAATGCTAATCAATACGGACGTTCGTCGATATCTTGAGAAATAAGTGCTAGTCTAACCCTGGCCTCTTAGGCCGAATGCGCCTGATCAATTTTACTTGTTTTAGTTTAAGCTTCATTCTACACTGATAGAGTCATTATTTTACGTTCTATATAGTATATTTGCTTTCCTTAGATCCTAGCGAGATCTGTCCTACCTGCGTTTTAAATTAAAATTAATGAGGTGGGGAGTGGGGGGTTAAAATATGTGGGTGGCCTCTCAGGCCGGGTGCGCCCGATTTTCTTTCGTCCAGAGGTTCGCCCGGCGGAGGGTTAATATACGATTATGACTATAGACTAAGAACGACAAAAAGGTAAATTTCCTATTGAAGAAGATATATATATATATATATATATATATATATATATATATATATAGGTATATATAAGCTATATTGAAAATATAATAATGCTCATAAAATATTTGCAGAACATGCTTTTGATACAATTAATAGGTGGAATACTTATTAAAGCTTATTAAAACAACTACACTAAAAGGATTACGGGTAATCAATAATTATTGTATTTAGGCTAAGGATTTTCTCTTTATATGACTTTTATTTATGTAACGTCACTATTGTTAATTGTTTATATACTAATTTATTCTTCTTATTCTGGATGCGATATTTTTATATGTTCTTCATAGTTTCATGGCAAGGTTACCTTAAAGAACCATTCCATCTCCAAGAAACACACCTTCAATTTGGAAAAAGTTTAAAGAATTGATAAAGAAAGAATTATTTATAGTAAAATAATTGATTTTAATTTATGACGGGATATTATCGTGTTCATGTTTGACTTGTAAATAATCGATCTTTAGTCAGCTGACTTAATCCACTTCGGGAATATCGGTATCAACGACCTCCCCAGTGAGGAAGAGACGTAAGACGGAACGACCACTTCAGAAATGGATAGCCCCTAAAATGGTGGTATGTAAGCCATGAAACCTGTAGGGCAGTGTGAATACGAATTTATAAATAACTTCTGTAGTATACTTCAAATGCATGTGATAAGATAAATTGCGTGGGACATACTGATAAACAAATGGCCTACTTATAGGGTTACTATAGGACGGACACATATAAAAAATAATAATAATAAATGTGTTCACACACGAACATATTACTATATTGGTGTGTCCCCAAATTGTTATTTAATACATCAGCTTTCCACCCAAACGTATTAACCAAAGTTTCACTTTGTACTACTAAGGCTAATTGGGACGGGTTATTTACAAGTTACCACCGTTCTCTAACAAGTGTGGGTCTAAGACAAATGTATGCTTACGGCTGTTTGTTTTTTTAAAATACCATTCATTCTTGGATAAGCAGAACAACAATTATTTAGTCTCTTTAAAATTGTGTGAGATAGGCATATGCCTGTTTTCAACTTGAATTTTTCTCCTGCAAGCAGCTCTCTGGATGTAATAACTCAAAATAGCCTCGTTGTTCCTTACGCCACATTGAGTATTTAGTGGCGATATTTTTCTTAGGATAGGTTCAACCAAGCCTTAACTCTGATTCAATTTAGTGTTCATACAATGGAATAAACAATGGACATATTCTAAAATACAAATTCCGACACAGGGGCTGCGTAATAATCAAGCAGAAATTCCGCTTGATTTAAAAAGCAACCGGATATATAAATAAAATCACCATACAACCTATACAAATATACGACCATACACACAGACAACACGATACTCAATTACTCAATACGCAACCCTACTATACACGACCCGCTCACAGAAAACATTAGACAAAATATTCTGGAAATTATACATTTAAATCTACACATGCACATAGACTGGTTAAAAGCCCATTCAGGAAATATTGGAAACAAACAAGCTGAAACTTTAGCAAAGGAAGCAGCTAAAGATACAAAAATAATTCCAGAATTCTCTCTCGTACCACTCTCATACATTAAAAACTCCGTCACGCAGGGGCTGCGTTAACTAAGCAGATTTCCCACGTAAAGTTTTACAATGGAGAAATTTCACGAGAGCCGAACAGTTAAGGAAGCGGCCGAACTATCTTTTAGCGGGATAGTCACCCAGCCGTTAGCCACCCAGATTTAATAAAAATGCAAATATCTCGGTTATTATTCAAGATAGAGAATAAATGTATATAACAATATTTATAGTAAATTTAATTTGCAATAAGATTGATTCTGTATAATTTTTCGATCCAACGTAAAGTAACGGCGATATTTCGAATATTCAAAAATCCTCCCTCTAAACCCCCCCTCCCACTAGTCCGATTTCAGCCGTTAACGTACTTGATCTTTCTTTTTACATAAAACGACTAAATATCGAGTTTGGTAACGATCAAACAAAAATTGCGACCGCTAGAGCGATAACAGACAAATATATATATATATATATATATATATATATATATATAGACTTAGGTAACGAAACAATACATAAGTGGAGCAGAAAATGGACGACATGTGACAAATCTTACAGTTTACACTGGTCAGATTTCAGCCGTTAACGAACTTGATCTTTATTTTTACATAAATCGATTAAATACCGAGTTTGGTGACGAAAACAAAAATTGCGACCGCTAGAGCGGTAACAGACAAATATATAGATATATATTTAAATACACTTTTGAACGGTTCTCATTTTCGTCATCTCCTAGGTAGGATCGATAGACATTTGAAGAAAAATTTCGATAATCGCGTCATGAGTACAACCTCAATAGCTGATTTCCCTTAAGGAAAATCTGGTAAAATGTATTTAAACATAATCATACATGTAATATGTCATGTGGCAAAGTAATATATATTCAAATAAATAGCTCCGCATAGGGTTAATTTGAGGAGGAAAAAAAAGGAATGAACAAATAGCAATGTGTTTTTCAGCTCGCAATACTTTTTGAGAGTCGTTCTTTGTCTAACGAGTATTATCGTTTGCAATGTAATAGCATACACGATATTTCGGGTAAGTATAAAAATTATTTTGCCACAGTAAAGTTTAATTTAGTTCCGTTCTTTGTGTTTCATTTGTAACAAAGGAATGAAAATGATCACCTGGTCTGGTATTGTCAGTTGATGAAAATTCATTTAAACCTCGTTGTTTAGAGAAGCTATCAATATACTTCTGTAACTCTATCACAAAGAAAATAATTAATTAAGTTCTGTGTCAAAGGTTTTTTTTATTCTTTTCCACACATTGTTTGAGTAAAGAGTATTCAAACAGGAGAATTTTATTTAAAGAAAGCTTTCATTAAGCAAACATTTAACGTTAATTAATTATGGATTTTAGTAGTTGATGTGCTCCATTTAATGATAACTTTCTTTTATATGATTTTATGAGAGCATTTTTAACCTCAGCAAAGCAGAGATCTTCTCTGATGTCAAAATTGCGTAATGCATTTGGACAACCCTCTCATGGGCTCAATACTAAAATTATTTTTTAATACATACTCATAGCATAACAATAATCATCAGGTAATATTCATGACACGCCAATAACGTTCAATTATTAGCCATGACATGCTAACAACCATCAATTATAATTGACGCCATGCCAATAACGTTTAATTATTATTCATGACATGCCAATAATCATCAAGAACTATTCCTGGCATGCCAATAACGTTCAATTATTACCATGAAATACTAATAACCATCAATTATTAATTACGACATGCCAATAACGGTTAATTATTTGCCATAACATGCCAATAATCATCAAGTATTATTCATGGCATGCCAGAGCCATCAATTATTAGCCATGAAATGCTAATAACCATCAATAATTAATTCCAACATACCAATAACGTTTAATTATTATTCATGACATGCCAATTATCATCAAGAACTATTCGTGGCATGCCAATAACGTTCAATTATTATGCCAATAAACATCAATTATTAATCACGACATGCCAATAATGTTCAATTACTGGTCATGACATACCAATAAACATCAATTATTATTCACGACATGCCAACAACGTTCTAATACTAGTCATGATATGCCAATAACCATAAATTATTAATTACGACATGTCAATAACGTTTAATTATTTGCCATAACATGCCAATAATCATTAAGAACTATTCATGGCATGCCAATAACGTTCAATTATTATCCATGAAGTGCTAATAACCATCAATTATTAATTACGACATGTCAATAACGTTTAATTATTTGCCATAACATGCCAATAATCATCAAGTACTATTCATGGCATGCCAATGATGTTCAATTACTGGTCATGATATGCCAATAAACATCAATTATTAATCACGACATGCCAATAATGTTCAATTACTGGTCATGACATGCCAATAATCATCAAGAACTATTCATGGCATGCCAATAACGTTTAATTATTTGTCATAACATGCCAATAATCATCAAAAACTATTCATAGCATGCCAATAACGTTCAACTATTAGCCATAAAATGCTAATAACCATCAATTATTAATCACGGCATGCCAATAATGTTCAATTACTGGTCATGACATGCCAATAAACATCAATTATTAATCACGACATGCCAATAAACATCAATTATTAATCACGACATGCTAATAATGTTCAATTACTGCTCATGACATGCCAATAACGTTCTAATTATTTGCCATAACATGCCAATAATCATCAAGAACTATTCATGGCATGCCAATAACGTTCAACTATTAGCCATGAAATGCTAATAATCATCAATTAATAATTACGACGACATACCAAAAACGTATAATTATTTGTCATAACATGCCAATAATCATCAAGTACTATTCATGACATGCCAATAACGTTCAATTATTAGCCATGAAATGCTAATAATCATCAATTATTAATTACGACATACCAATAACGTTTAATTATTAGTCATGGCATGCCAATAACCATCAATTATTAATGACGACATGCCAATAACCATCAATTATTAATCACTACATGCCAATAACCATCAATTATTAATCACGATATGCCAATAACCGTCAATTGTTAATCACGGTATGCCAATAACCGTCAATTATTAATGACGATATGCCAATAACCATCAATTATTAGTCATGCATTCGAAATAACGTTCAGTTATAGGTCATGAATTGACAATAACATTCAATTATTAGTCATGGCATGCCAATAACCATCAATTATTAGTCATGACACGCCAATAACGTTTAATTATTAGTCATGGCATGCCAATAACCATCAATTATTAATGACGCCATGCCAATAACCATCAATTATTGATAGCATGCCATAACCATGCCAATAATGCTAATAATCATTAATTATTAATTACGACATACCAATAACGTTTAATTATTTGTCATGACATGCCAAAAATCATCAAGTACTATTCATGGCATTCCAATAACGTTCAATGATTAGCCATGACATTACGAAATAATCGTTCATTAATAGGTCATGACAATAATCACGACTTGCCAATAACCGTTTAATTATTAATCATTGGCGACTTGCCAATAACCACCAATTATTAGTCATGACACGCCAATAACGTTTAATTATTAGTCATGGCATGCCAATAACCACCAATTATTAGTCATGACACGCCAATAACGTTTAATTATTAGTCATGGCATGCCAATATTAATCAATTGTCATTATTAAGTACGAATGAGATCATAACCATATGATCCCACTCCAGGCATGCCATACATGGCAATAACCATTCCAGATCTAGAAGAGTCACGATATGCCAATAACCGTCAATTATTAGTCTTCCGACAATATGACAAAGGATCCGACCACCGTTAGTTTGTTCTCACCTGGCTTGCCAATAACCATCAGTTATTAGGGTCATGACAGTGCGGCTTAATTATTAGTTCTTTATATGCCAATAACCATCAATTATTTAATGACAGCCATAGCGACTGTTTAACCATCAATTGTTAATCGCTAAGATCATTGCAGTGCCGTGTTGTGAACTTCAGTGATCGTGAGTGAGTTATTGGACTGTGCACGATATGCCAATAACCGTGAAGCTATCAGTGCATACTGTGCATTGTTACAATAACGTTCAATTATTAGTCATTGGCAGTGCCAATAACCACTTGCACATGTTTAATGTTGCATCTAATAAAGCGCCAATAAACAAACGTTTAATTATTAGTCATGACATGCTATTGTTATGATTATATATATATATATAGATAAAGACAGCTGACGTTATGAACCGAAACTGTAGTATTTCGTTGTACATCACTCATTCTACCTTTGCTAACATACGCCTCACCAGTCTGGTTCTGTGTTAGCAACAATATGTCAAGATTAATATAAAATTTTAAGAACAGCAGTTCAAATCCTTCGCAATGAACAGATAAGACATGAATTAGCAGTTTGAGTTAGCAGACTGACCATTTGTTGAACCTCACTAAAAAGAAGATCAAAATCAATTTTATTCAATGCTCCACATTATTTCAAGACTTTACATGAATGCAACTTTCTTAGAAGTATTTTATTTGTCTGTTCATTAAATTGTAATAATTAATAAATTTAGTAATTGCTTCTTTCGTCCTCGAGAGGAACAGTCTTTCGGACAGAGTGTCGATTGAACTTTGAAGAAGCAACTTTACTTCTTTATCTCCTGAAACTGTAAGTAATCATTATATTTCTCCCTCTTGTCACTAATACTATTCTTCTATTAACCAATTTATTTATTTACATAGTGAATATTATCAGTCTGTCCGTAAAAAAATTAATTGTTCTTAAAAAACATAAATAAACATAAATCTGTGTAGTAATATGTAATGTACGAAATTAATTATAACAAATAAAAAAATGTATTCCAGATAAATTGTGAGAGTTCAAAAAGCTGGGTATAATTCTATAAACCGCAACAATCAAGAACTAATTTTAAACGACCCAGTTAGGAAATGACCCATTCCATTGAAGGAGAACTTCATGATCTAAAGGATAAAAGAAAATAATTGAGAAAAAGTTGCCCTTCATATTATAAAAGATTGAAATGTTGGATTACAAGAAGTTTCTGAGAAAATGGAGATAAGACATTTCTGAAGAAAACGACGATGGCGCCAAATAAGAAACAATAGATAAGACTTATCAAGTTATAAGCCAACTTGTTTTTTAATTAAGAAAAAATGAGAATTACGAAATGAACTCAGTGATTCAGGAATTTTATAAAGAAACACTGGAAAATGTATTTAATATATTTAACGTAAAACCGATTCTGATGGAGGATTTGTACTAGACTTTTGGGGAGGGGGGGAGGAATAATAAAATTAATGTTTTTAATGAATGTTTCTGTAAGATTTCTTGCATTTTGTAAATCTAAGAAAGCTCATTTTGGAGTAACGATTTCAACAACCATGAAGTAATTCTTTTTCTTCCAATCAGAATTAAATTTATAGGCTATAAAATATCCAAACAATATTTTATTATTATTGCAGCTATGCTTACGCACAAGAATCAAATTGCCTATTAGTGGGGTGAGTTCTGCATAAGTAAGCTATATTGATTACGTTATTTTGTACTGGTTACTGTTTTTTTTTAATATAAATTAATGTAAAATATAAAATTTAAAAATATAATGTAAAATTTTTTAATATAAAATAATGTAAAATGTAGATTACGCCTTTATTAATAGAGTATAATGGTAATTATTTCTTATTTCTGAGAATAAAGGTAAATGTTATTATAACCTGTTGTCTCTTTACCCAGTTGAACCTTCATCACGATACTGTGCAACGCAACTGAAAGAAATAAGCTGAAACAAATAAAAACAAAATTTAAAAATAACTTTAGCCAATTTTGTCGCACAAAACAGAACTTAACTTACTGATTTCAACCCCAATGCACAGACTCTTCCCATATACACGGACGGATCCTAAACTGAAAAAGGTACTGATGCAGGTCCAATTGTAGATGATGCATATGCAACAAGCTTACCTACAATAGCAGTATATACACCGTCCAATTGCATGCCGTACTCCTGTGACTGTCGCACTTACATACTACAACACATGACATTACTATGTACTCCGATTCATTTAGTTGTTTAGTTTCCTTCAAATGCATTTAAAAAACTCAGACTCAGATTATTATTGGCAATTATTCAGATTGTAGAACAAATTTTAAATTCTATAGACAAAAGTGACAATCTCAGGTAAGAAAAATCGCCTCGTTCCTTCACTATTCTTTATTCGTTGCGACAGAGCGCTTTCAGAGCATACGCTCCATCATCAGTGCCCTCTTCACAATGATGTGACAGGAACCAAGGTTTCCCTGTGACTCCGGAGTCACAACGAATAAAGAATAGTGAAGTAACGAGGCGTTTTTTCTTACCTGAGATAATAATTCCTTCACCATCCAGCACCTCAAAAATGAAAAGTGACAATGATTTGGGTTCCTGGACATGAAAACATTGGGCGTAGAGATGATGTGGACAAACTCATCAAACATGGAACACAGAGACAATCTTTTGACTGTAACTCACTGACCCTACAAGACTTACATTTATTAATACTACAGACAACGTTAAATGAATGACAAAAATGTTGGCATAAAAAAACAGAATATCATCTGCGAGAAATAAAGCCTTACATAAGCGAGTGGCCATCCAGCAGACGTGACAATAGACGAGACCAAGTTGTACTATAACGAGACTTAGGATAGGACACTCACATTTAACGCATTGATACCTCATAACAAGAACAGAAAGACCTCTCTGCAGAGCATGCGATGAACCATTAACCATGAAACACATACTGACTAACTGCAGGAACATTGAATACTTAGAGATTCCACATAACATGTACGAATTTCTTACAGACAAGGGGCCCGTATCTACAATACACAATAAAACCTTAAAAAATTGAATTTGTTTTACAAAATTTATCTTCTCTCCCTTTAGATTTTGACCTATTGAGAAATTTAATATAAATTTGAACAATTTTAAATAATATATATGTGCTAGTATAGAGGAATAATATAATTTCAGTGGTTTTATTAAAACCATTTTAAATTGTTGTCTTTATTACTAATCTAATTTTTATTTGTTGTATTTATTACTTGTATTTAATTTTTATTTGTTGGTTCAGTTCTCTATTATTTTTCTGTAATTTTTGTTATATCACATTGTTAAACTTTCAGCCAAATCGCCTAGTTGTGGGTTGTCCTGTATAAATAAATCGAAATGAAATAAATACCTGCTAATAATGTTTTCACCGAATCGAGTTCTGCAAGTATCATTTACTTAAGACGGCATTTCCTACAAAGTGCAGTTTAATATTTCTTTGTTTATCTGAGGATGATTAGGAAATCATTAACATGCCTGTCCACAAGAAGAGGATTAAAGCTTGTTAGGCAGGTATGATCACGTAAAAAGGAAGAAGGATCTAGAACATATGTGGAACGTAAGGCAGCAGACATGTAATTAACAGGGAAACATTGTTGCGAAAACTACGTACTTGCAAGTACACAGAGTTAATCATGTATTTAAGAAGTACAATGTAGATGAAAGGAACCGACCGATGGAAGGACCGTTGGCGTTGGACATTCTTGGCAACAACTGTCTGGAATCTAGACCAGTCTGGGCCCTTTCCCATTGATCTCGCCGGACATCTATAAGAGCTGCCCAGCTCGTCCAACAGTTAGTTTATTCTCTTTACTTTTCAAGAGAATAACAGTGCGTTCAGTGCAGCTTTAGTGAACAGTGCATTTTAGTTTCAGTGCAGTGCCGTGTTTGTGTAAAGAACAGTGCAGTGCCGTGTTCTTTGTGAACTTCAGTGATCGTGAGCTATTGTACTTTGCCAATAAGAAGTGAAGTAATCAGTGCATACTGTCAGTAATAGATAAGACTAATTTAACAAATATGTAGTGCATTTTCAAATAAATTGTGCATTGATAAAAATTCTAAAGCTTATGTTTTTAATTTTGCAATCCAAAAGAACTCTAATGAACAACGTTTATTATTTTTGTAATAAAAATAACAATATTTATGAATGGTCAAAAACATTGTAATCCGCAAAATCTCTTCATTCACATCCGTCCAATTATAAATAACTACCGGAATTTTGTAAATAGTGCAACGATGTATTTATTACATTATGCAAAATAAATTATAAGACACACAAATGAAAATCACTCGTCTGTTTTATTTAATTTTCAAATCTTAATTATTTCATCAAATTTTCATCCCGCTTTAGTACTGAATAGTTAATTCATATTAGCAGATTTCCCTGAAGGGAAATCAGCTATTGAGGTCGTACTCATGACGCGAGTTTCGAAAAATTTCTTCAAATGTCCATCGATCCTACCCAGGAGATGACGAAAATGAGGTCCGTTCAAAATTATATATATATATATATATATATATATATATATATATATATATTTGTCTGTTAACGCTCTAGCGTTTGTTTTTTATTCCGCAACTGTTTAAACCCAGGAAGTAATTAAATATGATTTGTATTTTATACATTTAAATTTGAGACAAATTATCAATATATATATATATATATATATATATATATATATATATATATATATATAGTCCTATACATCTACTTACTGTTATTATTATTTTTAATAAAGTATGAACAACAAGTTTTGTTAGTTTATTTTTATTTAAAATTGTTAATAATACTTTTCCTGTATATTTTTTCGCATGACATAATAACCTTGGAGTTCCAGTTCATTTAATCAAGTTGTAGAGAAAAAAGTTTGATAAATAATAACTAAAAGGAGGCTTTGGAAACTTGTTTAGGAAATAATTTTACCAACGCATAAATTGGATTCTCCTGTAATTTTATTATAATAGACTACAACACACACAATGGACAACACTATTTGGATAGGAAAATGACCTATCTATTGATATGGTAAATGCGTATGTAACTGCTGGATATATATCATGTTTTTGATAAGGTTTCTCATTGTGCGGTGTAGATATTATTGACAAGGCTCAGATCGATGTAGATTACGTTTCTCTTTGTTAGGGAAAAATAACCTTTTTTAAATGTAACCGTTTTTCAGAGAATGTTGTGCTATAGTAAAGGGAATGCTATTGAGACTAAGTACAGCCATAGACTACTGCACTGCGGGCAATACGGGTACAATTAAGTCGTACAAGTGATGTTATCTATCGATATAAATCGACTTGGACTCGTCGTGTATACAACGAATCCATATTCAGAAAGAGCTGTTAGTCATGATTTTTCCGGCGATGTCAAGAAAGTCCGTCATGCAGGACTGCGTAACCTAAGCAGATTTCCCACGTGAAGTTTTACAATAGAGAAGTCTCCATACGAGAGCCGAACAGTTACTCCGAACTAGCTTTTGGCGGGAAACTCACTCATCCGTTATCGGCCCACATGTAATAAAATCCAAATACGTCGGTTAATATTCAAGATACAGAATAAATTTATAGAACAATATTTATAGTAAATTTAATTTGCAATAAGATTGGTTCAATACAATTTTTTGATCCGACGTATCGTAACGGAGATCTTTCGAATTTTCGAAAATCCCCCCTCTAAACCCCCCCCCCCTCGCATTAGTCCAATTTCAGCCATTAACTAACGAGATCTGTCTTTTTGCCTAAAACGTTTAAATATCGAGTTTGGTATCGATCAAACATAAATTGCGACTGCTAGAGCGTTAACAGACAAATATATATATATATATAAATGATTTTGAACGTACCTCATTTTCGTCATCTCCTGGGTAAGATCGATGGACATGTGAAGAACATTTTCGGAAATCGCGTCATGAGTACGACCTCAACAGCTGTTTCCCTTAAGGTAAATCTGCTAAAAAATGTTCCCAAGTAACTCAAGCCATACTAAGGTATAAAATTCATTGACGAAATAATATATAAACTACAGTCTTTTATCCATGAATTTTTTTTAGCAGATTTCCCTTAAGGGAAATCAGCTATTGAGGTCGTACTCATGACGCGATTTTCAAAAATTATCTTCAAATGTCCATCGATCCTACCCTGGAGATGACGAAAATTAGGTCCGTTCAAAATTATATATATATATATATATATATATATATATATATATATATGTGTGTGTGTGTGTGTGTGTATGTATTTACGAATATATATAGTTGTCTGTTAACGCTCTAGCGGTCACAATTTTTGTTTGCCAAACTCGATATTTAAACTTTTTATGCAAATAGACAGATCAAGTTAGTTAATGGCTGAAATCGGACTAGTGCGAGGGGGGGGGTTAGAGGGGGGATTTTCGAAAATTCAAAATATCTCCGTTACCATACGCCGGATAAAAAATTGTATACAACCAATCTTATTGCAAGTTAAATTTACTATAAATATTGTTCTATACATTTATTCTCTATCTTGAATATTAACCGAGATATTTGCATTTTTTTAAATTTGGGCCGATAACGGACGACTAAGTTTGCCGCCAAAAGCTAGTTCGGCCCTTTGCCGTAACTGTTGAGCTCTCGTATGGAGATTTCTATATTATATAACTTCATGTGGGAAATCTGCTTAGTTTACGCAACCCCGGACTCTTTTTATTAGTAATTTGTGTGTGTTTTTGTGTTAGCCAAATTTACCGTTTATCTATACCCCATAGATACCAACTGTAATTGATCTACACATATATAATATTATTGTAATTATAGTTATAATTTGGACAGAGAGAAGTGGAGGGGCGTGCGTGACAGATAGTGTATATATATATTATTGATGATAAGGACCAATTACCTCAATAATATATTACAAGGGCTCCGAATCAGCGTGATGTAGTAGGTAATCACAAGCCCTTCCATAATACTCGCCTCATTAACGTAAGCCCACTTTATTGACTATAACGCCATATCAATGGCCACTAAAACCAATAGTATCACTTTAATTAACGTAACATAGATTTCCCTTTTAATGGTTATTAATTCTAAAAATACATCTACTATACGCCCAATTCGCTTCTCTTTCATGGACTAATTTACAATTTAACGCTGTTTCATATCACACTCATTTATAAAATAAAATCACTGTGTCATTAAAATTTACAAAAATAATATCTGTTTAATTCTTTTGTACATTTAAGATATTAATTCGAAAGATATTGTTACGTTTATTACAAAAAACAGTAATAAACGTTATTGATTAGAGTTCTTTTAGATTGCAAAAATTATCAGTTTTTATCACTACACAATTTATTTAACAATGCACTACACACTTGGTTAATTATTCTTAATTACTACTCACAGTATGCACTGTTCTTGTTATTACACAGTCCAATAATTCACTGGTGATCACTGAAGTTCACAAAAACACGGCACTGCACTGATCTTCGCGAAGTTAACGGCACTGCACTGTCTTAAACACGACACTATACTGTTCCTTACAGAGTCCGGCACAACACTGTTCTTCACATAAAACACTTTATGGCACTGCGGTTAAGTCGCGCTGTACGCACTGATCATCACTTGAAGACAGCTGAGAACAAACTTACTAGGGGCGGCCGGAACCTTCTATAGCATGTCGGGAAACGTCAAAGGGAATTGTATGGAGGTCTGGGAATCTTAAAGAAAGGCATGTAAAGAATCCACCAATTATGTTTAAAATTAGTTTTCCTAACTACACTACTAACATCAACCTTACCCGGGAGAGCTGTCCCCGTGAGCATTCACGCAGACTGAAATTTAAGTATAAAAATCGATCAAGCAGTTCAATTTTCTTGAGATTTGGTCTAGCTGGACCAGATGAGGGAGGAAGTTGCCTGACATGCTCAGACAGGTCAACTTCGATGTATGGGCTGTAGTAAAAAACCTCTCAGTCATAGTTAGCTTCCCGAAAAGTACGGGAATAACAAAAGCGGGTATTCCCTCACGGTGACACTCTGTATGTTACAGATTTTTTCCAATGTGCGGCATTTCCCTCACGGCAACACTTTTTACGTCCCTTTTTTATTTTAGTAGTTTTTTCCCAAAGCAGGCAATATTTGTGGATTTCTTACTTGGATTTCTTCCTTTGCTGAAGAATGAGTAGTGGGAAGAAGATAATAATTAATGAATCAAACACCCAGGACAAAATTTTAAGACGAAATTACTTGAAGGACTTGGCTTTGTATATTATAAAACCACATCTTATAAATCGAAAACGGATACCATCTTTGCCATCAGGTTTGAGGGTTATAATTTCGAGGATTTCAGGAAGAAGGGCAGAGGGTTTATGCCATCTTTGCTCCAGAAGGAAAAATCGAAAAACTAAAAGAAACTTGTTTTAATTGTAATAAACTTGTTTGCAATGAACATGTCTCTTTTTTATGTTCGAATTGTAAAAATAATGAGGAGTAAAATAACAAATCAAATCAGTATTACATGTCCTTTATTTTTCTATATTGTTCAGTTCCTTTAAATATGTAAATAAATTTAATTATCCCTCAAGTATTCCCTCCTTATATGCAAAATAATTTAATGCTGTGTTTTTAAAAGGTTTTGAGTAAAAATAAAATAAAAAATAAAGATGTGTCAGCATATGAGGGAAATGCTCACGGGGACACCTTTTAAGTAACAAAAATTCGTGGCACCTCTCCCGGGTCACAAAATGCCTTAACATACTTCCTAATGGTATTTCGTCAAACATCCACATAACAAAATTTGTTTATTTTGTTATTCAAAGTATATTTTGTAATATACACGTTTGTCGTTTAACTAAGTATAAACAATATTTACGCTAAAAACTATAGGAGCTGTCAACAATTATATTGGGCACAAAAGACTGAACCGAACTACTCGTAAATAAAACTCGGAATGAGTATGTGTGTGTGTGTGTGTGTGTGTGTGTGTGTGTGTGTGTGTGTGTGAGAGAGAGAGAGAGAGAGAGAGAGAGAGAGAGAGAGAGAGAGAGAGAGAGAGAGAGAGAGAGAGAGAGAGAGAGACGGAGGAACAGAGAGAGAGAGAGAGAGAGAGAGAGAGAGAGAGAGAGAGAGAGAGAGAGTGAGAGAGAGAGAGAGAGAGAGAGAGAGAGAGTGAGAGAGAGAGAGAGAGAGAGAGAGAGAGAGAGAGAGAGAGAGAGAGAGAGAGAGAGAGAGAGAGGATAATTTTATAATGCTCTCTGCTAGCACTGGACTTTTTTTCATTAGGAGGAAATGAATGAGGCAAGAAAAACACCAGATTAATTATGTAAAATGTGAAAAGTTTCCAGGTTTCTCTTTCCGCAATACCATTAGGGAGTACGTTAAGGCATTTTGTATGGTTGATGTTAGTATTGTAGTTAGGAAAAATAATTTTAAAACATATTGGTAGATTCTTTACTTTCCCTTAAGCATGTTTCCGATTTTAGCAAGATTTTCCCATAAGAGAAATCAGTTATTGAGAACCGTACTCATGACGCGGTATTCGAAATTTTTTCTTCAAATGTCCATCGATGACCTACAAGATGACGAAATGAGGTTTGTTCAAAACTGTTAGTATATATATATATATATATATATATATAGATATATATATATATATATTTATATATATTAAGATATATATAATTGTAACTTCTGTCTGACATTAATTTTTTTCTCGAAATTTCACGATAACTTTTTCGTTTTCACATGTCATAGACACCATAACTTCATTTTGTATCTTTGGTGTCTGTTTATTTGTTTGTTTGTTACCTTTTCACGCATAAACGGCTGAACCGAATTTTATGAAACTTGGTATGTATATTGCTCTCTGCTAGCACTGGACTTTTTTCATTAGGAGGAAATGAATGAGGCAAGAAAAACACCAGATTACTTATGTAAAATGTGAAAAGTTTCCAGGTTTCTCTTTTCTTAGAAATGTAACACCTGTATTCAGTGGTATTTTTCTTTTTTATTTGTTTACTCATATATAAATACGTATTTATATGGGTATGTTTATAATTCTACTGTACGTGCGTATGTCACTGAACTCCTCCTAAACGGCTAGACCGATTTGAATGAATTTTTTTGTATACGTTTAGGTGACGCTCTGGATGGTTCACAAATCAGCCTGGCAGATGGAGCAGGAGTGGGAGTTGTAAGGGAGGCCTAAGATTAAAAATAGTGATATTTCGTTTCCTATGGGCTTTTCGCCAAATATGCACAGGATAACACTTGTTCATTTTGTTATTTAGAGTAACTTTTGTTATATTCTCTTTTGTCGTATAACAAAGTATGAACGAGATATACAATAAAAAATTAAAGTGGGAACCAACAATTTTATTGGCCCCTAACGATTGAACCGAACTCATGTGTAAATTAGCATTAATTCTTCCATGGTTATAAGCTAAATTAAATTTTTTAAGTTCGAACGGGAGTGGGTGTTATAAGGAAGGCCTGAATAAAAAATTCGCGATATTTCATTTTCTATTTGTTTTTAGGCAAACGTGCACATAACAAAAGTTTTTTATTGCGTTATTAAAAGTAGCTTTCGTTTTAAACATTTTTTCGTATAACAATGTATGAAGCAAGTAATTTGCATAGAAATGTTGATATCCTCAACAATTCTTTCCAATATTGTCGGGGCGGGGAAGCCATTAGTCCCTGGTTTCGGCACCAAAATGTAATGGCGGGAAGCTTTTTTAAAGGCAATAATATGAGAGCATTAGACTGAAATAAAAGTATAAAAGAGATAATTTCCTCATAAGAAAGCATTAGACTGAAATATTTACTACTTTATGGAAAGATGAGGAGAAATAATACAAGTCACTATTTGAGTTCTCCAAAGAATCAAGTATATATTGAATAAGCAACATATAATAAACTTTATAGTAGGCAGCTAATTTTATACAACTCAAACCTTAAACGAATGCTAATTTAGGGACTAACCTTATATCTAATTGACACAAACATTAACATTTATTGATATAGAAGTTGAGAGAACAAAGGAAATTTAGCTTTATAAAACACGACTGTATAACTAGGTAGAGCACAATGGTTAGCCCTTTGTTTGTTTGTAAACTTTAGCGGTAAGCCAATAATATATATACAATATAATGATCGATCGGTTCTATATTATGAGTACTCATTTAATAGTTTGCGTAGATAATGCTAGCATTATAATAAAGAAATAGGTACCTGCGGGAAACATATACTTTTTATGAAGTGGATTTTCTTCCTGTGTTATTTTGTGTTCCCAATGAGATTCTGTCTTCTAGCTGGTGAATAGTGGTTGCGGAGACCTTTGCTTTCGATGCGGCGATCCTTTTCTGACACTAGAGTTGCGGGCGGTGAATACTATTCTTTCTTTTGCGGAGCCAACTAACCCGTCCTTTCTCACTCGGGCGAGGGAAACCAACTCACTAATGTAATGGCCGCTCAGATCAAGCAGGCTCTTGGCCCTGTAGGCCAGCCCGGCAGTTTCCTCTCCTGGCCACCGCCTACGTGATCTCCATATGTGCGGCAGGTTAGTGTTCCAAGCGAGCGCGGGAAATTCAATTCAAAGACGACTGAACAAATATGAACATTATTGATTATAACGAATTGTTTTTAGAAAAATTTATGTCATTTCATAATAAAGAATAATGAAATTATTATGTTATTTGTTTCTCATTTCATACTTTGTTTAATATCCTATTGGCCTGAAATATCATGCAGGACAAAGTCTGTCGGGTCCGCTAGAATATATATATATATATATATATATATATATATATATATATATATATATATATATATAAGTTTAACATTATTAATACGTAGATATATGTTGTAAAAACCATTGAACATAATTAATGTATTATGTTAGGAGATAGGGTAATGTTGGAACAAAGGATGGCAGAGAGGACTGGGCCGAGGGTAGGTCAGCCTAGTGCTTTGCTATTATCCAGCTGAATCACATAGAGTCGATACAATGGCCACACATGCTACCTTTAGTGTCTCCTACCTCCAACTTTACCTCTCTATAGCCAACATATTTCACAATGCTAATACAACCCTCTCCCTTCCCCCACACACACACACTATACACAACAGGCATTCTTTCCCCCGGTCGCTGTTTTAGTAATACCATTGCTTATCCACCCCACTTATATTCACGTTTAATAGTTTTGAAAGCTAATAAATGTTGATAAAGGGTTTTAATGACTAATGGAAGTTTAGAAAATGGGATAACTGTAAATTGAAATATGCCCAGCGGTTGGCAATAATTCATATTACTGTTTACGGGACGGAAATTGAAGTAAATATTAAATTCAAACTGAGCTCCCTTTAAGAGGGTGTAGGTACAGAAGTTTATACAAATTAAACAGCTTTCAGATTCTGAGTTTATTATTTACGTTTATTAGCAGATTTCCGTTAAGGCAAATCAGCTATTGAGGCCGTACACAGAAGCGGATTTTCGAAATATTTTTCAAATGTTCATCTATATTACCCAGGAGATGAGGAAAATAAGGTCCGTTCAAAACTGTCTGTACATATATACCTAAATATTTGTTTGTTAAAGCTCTAGCGGACGCAATTTTTGTTTGATCTTTACCAATCACGATATTTGAACGTTTTATGTAAAACCCAAAGATAAAGTTCGTTAATTGCTGAAATCCCACCATGTGTTTCTGAATAATTGTTGCTATTTGTGAGCAAAAATAATTTTAAAACCTCATTTATTTTTCATTTACCGAAACCATTCACCATGGCCAAGGCTCCTGCCTATGGGATGAGCAGATGCGCTATTTACATCACCGTAAGGGCCGGACTCAAGTAGCTCAAGTTGAAAAAGAACCTCGTAGTTTGGGATGTGTCTGGAAAGTTGATTCATCAGACATCACATCGAGGACAGCTGACATAGTAGCTAGAAATTATGAAAATAAAACAACTCGAAACATGGAATTTTTACGTTAATATATACATTAATGTTAGTAATTTTTGGAATATTTGAATTTGATAATAAGAATTAAAGGAGACTAACATGTTGCGATCTGGATGCGGCGATAAGCAGTGGAAGCTGTTATAAATGAAAAAATCCCACAACCAAACCACTAACAAGAATTTAGGAAGGGCCGCCAACAATCGACTCAAGTCCAAATTCAAATATATAAATTTATTGATAATAAAAATATCCTCCAATAATAAATATTAATCAAAATTAAGATGAAGAGGCACCTTTGAAAATATAATGGGGGACACTTAATTATACTTAGACTATATTACAATTGAAACGCTTAGCTGTTAAATGGAAGTGCTCACTTAGCCGTGAGAGGTAGTACAGGCAGTAGACTGGGCTGGCAGGCCGGATCTGGCAAAAGGATTAGCGGTGTCTCGCCAACAAGTGTCTCCCCTCCAGATGATGCCGAATATGACTGATTTTAATCCGTCGCGAGGGGGTCCTTTTATAGGGCTAATCCGGCAGTGAACTTTAAACTGCCGATCTAAATACGCTCAAAAAGTGCATTTAACGGGAATTAATTATCGAAATTCATCCGTATTATTACTTAGTGTACCGAAGTTAAGAGCTGTGAATGTTATTATCAAAATCCATCGGCGTTATCCATGAAAATGCTAAAGCACATGGTGACTTCACATCAAATTGGATATAATTCTTATTTAAAGGTAAAAACAGTACATTTAAGTATTCATACATATTAATCTTAATGTGCTCTGTGCTGGGAATACTCAGAATATAAAATATATGCTCATTTATAATGGGTTTATGTAATGCAATGGCAATTTCATTACAAACACTGAAAAGCAGTTACTAAGCTTATTCTTCTTACGGTATTTTTGTTAAACGTCTCTAAATGGCTGCCAGAACAGCCAGACTCACAGAAATATGTGTATATATATATATATATATATATATATATATATATATATATATATATATATAAAACCTTGGCGATCGCTAATCAATCTACTTAGTGGAACTCGATAGTGTCCTTCTTCACTCTCAGAATCGATCTCATCTTTCTGGTTTATCTCTACCTAACAACAATCCTCTCCCATTGTAATCTTTGAGACTTCATATTATGAGACATTGAATGCCTCATCTCAGTCTATTAATGATTTGTTTCACAAACATGTAAATATTGATGAAAAAAAAACAACAACATTTTCTATTTTTTGTGGCCTTTAAATTAAGAACAAGAACGGTTTTGTTATTTAAAAAAATTTGTTCATTGACAGGGCGTATTTTATTTATTATTATTCAGTTGCCAATAATAACATTTCGCAGAGAGACTAAAGTTTCCTTTTAGAGTTTTCTTTTTGCGAATAGCCACAATATGCTCGTAATAGTCATAGTATGACGGACATTAATTTTCTTGTTTCTTATATTAAATGGTTTCGAATGCCTATCCCCATAAATGTAAGACAGCTCCTGTTTGTAGCAAATAAAAAATATATATTAATAATTATTGGAAAAGCTTAATTCTTGATTTCAATGTAAAAGAACAATACCACAGCAATTAAAAGATAAGTCTAAGAACAATATGTAATGAGGAAGAGAGGATTCCTTTTATTTTGTCTCATTTGGAAAAAGTTATTTCGTTTCAGAGTGTAACAAAGAGTACGAGGGAGAAATCAGTTCGGCAGATATTGGACAGAAAAGGAATTTCTTTTGGCTTTTCGAGGAATGATGGCATAGGAATTTGGGACTTTAATTGCTGTCAGGTATATAATAGAGTACCTGCAGAAATATGTTAAGAAATAGAGCTCTTGCAGAGAAATCAATAAAAGTCCGTCACGCAGGGGCTGCGAAAACTAAGCAGATTTCCCAAGTGAAGTTTAGTAATAAATAAATCTACATACTGCTAACACAACACCATCGTGAATAGATACAAACGGAACTAAGAAATGTTTCAGTCAATTTCAATAACCTGCCGACAGGAAGTGTTTGAAATGTAATCAAACAGTTCTGCCAGCCTCACAGTAAAACAATTACTGAAATGTATATGGCGACTCCGCCTATCACGAAATTTCCATGGGACGCCATTTTTGTTTGATCGTTACCACACTCGATATTTAAACGTTTTATGCAAAAATACAGATCAAGTTCGTTAACGGCTGAAATCGGGCCAGGGGGAGGGGAGGTTTAGAGAGGAGGATTTTCGAAAATTCGAAATATCTTCGTTACCATACGTCGGATCAAAAAAATGTATAGGACCAATCTTATTGCAAATTAAATATACTATGAATATGTTTTATACATTTATTCTGTATCTTGAATATTAACCGAGATATTTGCAATTTTATCTAATGTGGGCCGATAACGGACGAGTGAGTTTCCCGCCAAAAGCTAGTTCGGCTCTCGTATGGATTGTATAACTATTGTATAACTTCACGTGGGAAATATGCTTAGTTTACGCAGCCCCTGCGTGACGGGGGTTTTTAGTCTGAGACTGCTTTGGAAAGAAGACCCCCGTCCATAGTAACCAATTATAACTCGGCACTGATGATTGGGCATTGGCCCTGAAAGTATGCTACTTAATGTATGAAAGTACTATGCTAAATAAAAAAAAAGTCGTTCACGCAGGGGCTGCGTAAACTAAGCAGATTTCCCACGTGAAGTTTTACAATAGAGAAATAACAACAATAGTAGTAAGAAACCTCTAATCCTATTCACGAGAGACGAATAGTTACGGAAACGGCCGCCAGACCTCTCGGCGGAAAGTTCGAACTTAGCCGACTTCTGTCGATCACACGCAGAATACAAATGTCTTTTTACATAAAATGGTTAAATATCGAGTTTTGTAACGATCAAACAAAAATTGCGACCGCTAGAGCGTTAACAGACAAATATATATATATATATATATATATATATATATATATATATATATATATATATATATATATAATTTTGAACGGACCTCATTTTCGTCATCTCCTGCGTAGGATCGATGGACATTTGAAGAAATATTTCGAAAATAGCGTCATGAGTACGACCTCAATAGCCGATTTCCCTTAAGGGAAATCTGCTAAAATGAATCTGTTAGGTGGAAATTCCGGATTATGAAATAGATATCGTTATCATCTGATAATGGCAAAATCTGAAAAAATAATCTATTAATAAGGTCATAATTTAAGTAGTCCAATTTCTTTTCCTACAGGTAATGATTTCATTCGAGGATGTGGAAAGAGGCCTAATGAGGAAAATATCATCAGTCATCCTTTCAAGTCACCTTTCAAGAGGATATAATATGGCATCATGGATATATTTTATCTTTACTGGTTTGAACAATTTAAATAAGTTCTGTTCTTCAAAACAATAGTTCCCAGCGGTTGATTTTTATTAAACAGTACATTTTGCCAATATTGACTTATCGCTTTTAATATGCACCTTCGTTAGTAGCGGGGAACTTTCAATTACTACCCGCTTTTCGAAAATTTCCTTCAATTGCAATTTGAATTCTAATTATATTGAAAATGTAATGTTGTTAAATACATTTTTTTCACTAACTTCATTATTAACCGAGGTATTTGCATTCTTTAGTTGTTGGACTTCAGTATACCCCCCCCCCTCCTACTCATGTTATTAACAATAAGCTGTTTTATTATGATGCACTTTTTTTGAAGCCTAAATACCAAATATTGGTCTCGTTTTGCGATACCCGTAAATGTAAATACGTGGCGCACGCGGGATATCTACTTAGTTATAGCAGCCCCTGCGTGACGGACTTTTTATTGAAAGGGATCAATTGGTCCTTCTACCTGCAAGCATCAAAGGAGAATGTTGTTCCAAAAAAAAAACAAAAAATGCATAGCACCAAAACCATACTCGAGTTTTTTAGCTAACACTAAAGGTACTTGTTATGAACTTGGATCAGTTGCAATAAGGGATACAATTGGTCCTTCTATACCTGCAAGCATCAATAACGGAGATATGTTGTTCCAAAATGATATGAAAACTAATGTCATACCTGATTTTCGTCATCTCCTGGTTAGGATAGAAGGAAAAGGGTTTCTGGACCATTCTCAAAAATCGATCAAAATATCCTAAAAACCAAAAAATGCATTTAGTCGAATCCAAAAATTCAGTTTTTTTTTTTTTACAACAAAGGTACTTTTATGACTTGAAGTGATATGAAAACTAATTACATACCTGATGTCCCCTGTTAGTAGAAGGAAAAGGGGGTTTCTGGACCATTCTCAAAAATCGATCAAAATATCCTAAAAAAGGAAACGAATTAACCTAACATTTTACAACACAAATATTTCTAAAAATCGATAAAAACAATGAGTTTTTTCATCCGTAATTTATATTAAAAAGTGTATTAAAAAGTAAGGTAAATACATTGAAATAAGAAAAATTATGGAGGAAAGAACTCATTTATCAATTAGAAATATTTGTGTTTTAAAATGTTAGGTTAGTTCGTTTCCTTTTTAAGGACATTTTTTGAGAGTGGTCCAGAAACCCCCTTTCCTTCTACTCCTGTTTTAGCAGATTTCCCTTTAGGGAAATCAATAATTGAGGCTGTACTCATGACGGAATTTTTGAAATTTTTCTTCAAATGTACATCTATCCTACCTAGTAGATGACGAAAATGAGGTCCGTTCAAAAAACCGTTATGTGTTACCGCTCTAGCGGTCGCAATTTTTGTTTGAACGTTACCGAACTCGATATTTAGTCATTTTATGTAAAAAGAAAGATCAAGTTCGTTAATGGCTGAAATCGGACCAGTGGGAGGGGGGGGTTTACAGGGGAGGATTTTCTAAAATTCAAAATATTTCCGTTACTATACGTCGGATGGAAATATGTATAGAGTCAATCTTATTGCAAATTAAATTTACTATAAATATTGTAATATACATTTATTCTCTATCTTGAATATTAACCAAGATATTTGCCTTTTTATGAAATCGGCGCGGATAACGGATGAGAGTGTTTCCCGACATAAGCTAGGTCGGCCGTTTTCTTAACTCTTTGGCTCTCGTGACATTTCTCTGTTGTAAAACTTCACGTGGGAAATCTGCTTTGTTTACGCAGCCCCTGACTGACGGACTTTTAAGACTTATCGAAAACATTTCTAATCTTCACAGTTATAACTAATTAACAGCTTTAAAAAATGAGCATGCTTCACTTATTTGGAGAGTACCTACTCCCTTACAGGCAAGATTTCCCTTTGATTCCATTGGTCTGAGGGTGAAATTTCAAGTAGAACATTTCCTAAAGGACGGTTGAATTAAACGTTATCTTCGCTTATGCAAAATAGCGGGGATATGCAAATGGGTCCGCAGTACAAAGCGGCTGCTAGTCGATTGGGCACTATAAAGGAGTGGGGGCATTTCAAAGGAATGGCTTTACCCTACACTTCCTTCCGGTCGCTAGTCATTACCGGAACCACAACTTACATCCCATCTCCGATCTCTCTAATAATTTCAAAGGGAATTTACACAAGATAGAAGGCGAACGTATACCTATCGCTTTATCAACGAAAATTGCCACTACGCAGTTCAAATCCGTTAAAACTCGTTAAAATATTTCATATAAAGCAAACTCTAGGAGGTGCGGAATAAGAGCCAGGGTCTCAGAAACTACCTGTGGAAACAGAACAGATTTCTCAGTACCTGAAGTAATACATTAGTAATATCATCACCATATATATCCTTTATGCCTAATTTAAAATTCGGTGAGCAGTAGTGGAGATTTACACATGGCCGAAAACTAAAAAAGTCCGTCACGCAGGGGCTGCGTAAACTAAGCAGATTTCCCACGTGAAGTTATACAATAGAGAAATCTCCATACTAGAGCCGAACAGTTACGGCAAAGGGCCGAACTAGCATTTGGCGGTAAATTCAGTCATCCGTTATTGGTCCACAATTAATATAAAAATCTCGGTTAGTATTCAAGATAGAGAATAAATGTATAGAACAATATTTATTGTAAATTGAATTTACAATAAGATTGGTTTTCTACAATTTTTGGATCCGACGTATGTTGACGGAGATAAAACCAAATTTCGAAAAATTCCCCCTTTAAATTAAAAACCCCCTAAAAACCACCCCCCTCCCACTAGGTTCGATTTTCAGCAGTTTCAGCCATTAACAACGAAACTTGATCTGGCTGCTGGGTCTTTTTTTGCAATAAAACGTTTAAATATCGGTGATTTGGGTAACGATCAAACAACAATTATTGCGACCGCTAGAGCGTTAACAGACAAATTTATATATATATATATATATAATGTAAAAATATATATATATATATATATATATAGATATATATATATATATACATTTTTGGAACGGACCTGCATTTTCGTCATCTACTAGGTAGGGTTGATGGACATTTGAAGAATAATTTCGAAAAAATTCCGCACCATGATTAAACCTCAATACCTGACTTCTCTTAAGACTAAAAATACGAATAATGCTCTTAATGTTTGAGTTAAGAGACCATTTATATAACAACCAAGGTAGAGCATCAGAACTTCAACAACATTTGTTACATTTTTACATTTTGACAAGTGATAACGTTCTTCTCTTGTTAACAACAAGAAGATGAAATTGCTGATCTGGATGAGAGGGGAAACTTTATTGATGCTGAAATGACTCTCCTGCCATTCAAGAAAAGGGTAGAAAGAGAACAAGGAATCCTGACTTGTGGAAACGAAATGTAAAGAAGATGGAACGTGTTTCTGGCAAGTACAAAAAGTTTAGTTTCTATCAATGCAATTGTCCTAAAAACTGTGGGGTTAATGTTCCTGAAGAAGGCAGGCAGTGAAATTTTGAAAGGTTCTATTCCCTTGACAAAGAAGGTGAATTAGCTCAAAAAAGTTTTATCTTTGGATTTGCGCAACAAACAACGAAGAAACGGTCATATACTACAACAGAATCACGTCGTGCATTCACTCGTGCATACAACTTAAAGAAACAGAATGGTACTAATGTTAATGTGTGCAGCTTGCTTTCCAAAACACCTTTCAGATTTCGTCTGGTTGGCTAGATCGTGCTGTTACTTCTTACAAACAAAAAGGAGAAGTTGCTTCAAATAAATGTCAACCTGCAAACAAAACTCCTGCAGAGGTCAAACGTCAAGTTAAAGAACACATAGAATCTTTATATAATTTAATTAGTTTTATTTCTACCATTTTTCTTAAAACTATTGCAATGTAGGTTACTTCATTCTTGCACTAAATACATATTTTGTTCATAGAGAGCAACAATGACATGTGAAAATAAAAAAATATGGAATACAACAATAAATTTTCCAATTTTTCTTGGAGGAAAAATGATGTAACCCACAATTTTGGCACTGAAAATGCAATTTTAAGTTCATGTACACAGCAAATATTTACATTTACTAATATCACTCTAAGTACCAAGAACAATTTTTGTAGCAGTAATAGTTAAATTATACGGTTTCTTTAACTTTTACTCCTTCTTTCTAAAAACAGGAAGCTTGTGGGTTACACCGTTTCTGCACCAAACCCCTCATACACTTGTTTATGCATGTTTGCTAATCGATAGGCTTTTGACGTAAGTGATTGAGAGAAATTGTGTTGGTTAATGCAATGAGTTTGGCTGTTTCTGTCAGTGTTAGTGTTCTGTGTGATGGTATGTGCTTGCTTGTCTGTTTCGTGTGTATTATATATGACACGATTTATTTGTTTATTGGGGGGAGTTGTTGTTTTTTAGTATGCCTTTTACTAATTTTTCATGATTTTCGCAGTATAATCTGAATTTTTTTTTTTGTGTATAGTACTCGGTCAACTGGGCTGTAAAAAGTCCGTCACGCATGGGCTGCGTACACTAAGCAGATTTCCCATTTGAAGTTAGAGAAACCCACGTGGTTTTAGTTCAATAGAGGAATTTCATGAGAGCCGAGCAGTTAAGGAAACGGCCAAACTGCCGAACTAGCTTTTGGCGGGAAAGTCACCGTTAGCGGCCCAGATTTAATAAAAATGTAAATATCTCGGTTAATATTCAAGATAGAGAATAAATGTATATAACAATATTTATAGTAAATTTCATTTCCAATAAGATTGATTTTATACAATATTTCAATCCGACGTATAGTAATGAAGATATTTCGAATTTTCGAAAATCCTCCTCTTTAAACCCCCCTTTCCCACTGGTCCGATTTCAGCCGTTAACGAACTTGATCTTCCTTTTTACATAAAACGATTGAATATGGAGTTTGGAAACGATCAAACAAAACTTGCGACCGCTAGAGCGGTAACAGACAAATATATATACATATATGTATATTATATATATATATATATATATATATATATATATATATATATATATATATATAGTATTGAACGGACCTCATTTTCGGCATCTACTAGGTCGGCTCGATGGACATTTGTAGAAAAATTTCGAAAATTCCGTCATGAGTACGACCTCAATAGCTGATTTCCCTTAAGGAGAATCTGCTAAAAGGCAATAAAAGTTCCGACACGTTGGAAAAACAGTCATTTTGATTGTTGACCAAGTACCACAAATAGAATTAATGCGAATTAAATATTTTAGACTATTTTATAGAGTGGAACTTCATGGTTTGCACCATTGACATAAGCAGTGTAGGGTTGGTTGTACATGAGAAGTGAGGCAGCAGCTTGATGTATTACCAGACAGAGTGGCCTACTTCAGGATAAATCCCATTACGGTAGCTGGGACAGTACTGTAAACGTCTGGATTAGCTCAATCTAATCCCAGTAAGCCATTATCCGTGTTTACTGCATTAACGTCATTCTCCCGAGTGCAGAAGCAATCTCAAATATGTTGGTTTCCCAGTAGCTCCTTGGATATCCCGGGATATTCCAGAGCAATATTAAACCTATGTACACTATAGAATCTAATGACATAAGTTAAAAACAATTCAACAGGTCCTCACAAAAGAAACATCAAATACTTTAACCCTCGGTCGGGCGCGGCAAGAATATTCCGCCATCGGGTGTGTGTATCTCACAGATCTTCCTCAACCGTTTTTACGGAAATACAGTTTTTTAATATATATTTTGCACTAAAATGTTCAGCGTGTGATTAGAAACCATAACAGAGGAAGTATTTGTTTGAATGAAGTAAATAATTTTTAAAATTGACAAGTATTATAATATAAAGAAACGGTGGACGATAATTTTTAAAATATAATTAAAAAACACAAATATCAAAAGGAATTGTTTAAATGCACACGCCTTAATTATACATATTTCATTTCAGTTTGTGAACAATCTAAAAAAATATCTAAATATAACTTCAATCAAAAATAAGTAGCACGAAATCACTTTTAGATAAGACTTAATGAAAATCATCAAAAAAATTTAAAAATACCAGTTTAATTGTTATTTCTTTTCCAGAGCTGCATTACAATTAGGACAAAGCATTGAACTATGATGTTAACAACTTTTGTTTTTGCAAATCTCACAACAGTAATTAGTACACCTACATTTATTTTCAGTTTTGCTTGGTTCACATAATTTTCTTTTGTTCGTTGTAGCGGAGGGACTTTTTTTATGCTGTTCTGTACTAGAGTTCAATGTATGGTCCAATGAGCTAGTGTACTCTTATGAGTCTCTGTAGTCTTAAAGTTTCGTTCTTAGCTCGGTTGGTAAACGTCTACTATTGTCACTGACAGCTCATGTTTGAGCAAAATAATAGAATAATAGGTTTATATGATTCCATTTAATAAAGGGAAACTTAATTGATGTACATATTTATGAAATACAGATTTCAAAAAAACTTACGAGATCGGGCGCGTGGTATCTAGGAGATAAAATTTAATGACAGGTGAAACACACGACTCCGTTAAACACAGTGACACAACATACCTTGAGGGGGAGACCTATAAAGCACATAACTCGAAGCACTACACCACCACTCTCTGCTAGGAGGAGTGGCAAATATTTCTCTAGAAACTGTTTATCTGAGAGATCACGCACCCGACGGAGGGTTAAATATCTTTTAGAATAAATTGAAGCTGGATATATATATATATATATATATATATATATATATATATATATATATAAATATTACGCTCTAGTGTTGATAGTTACTTAGTATACTTCAAAATTGTTCAAATATCACACAGATAAGGCCATCACACAACCTATTCCCTTTTACATCTCTTAGTAATAACCCTATGTATCAACCCTAAATCTAAGCTGATATATGTCGGTGAAAATCCCATGAGTACGAATCGGGTTTACTGAAGGGTGAAAGCGCCGTTAAACATACATGTCCATTTTAATAACAATATAAGTATGTGAACTGCTTCAAAACTCTTGTTTTCACGGTTGAAGATAATTATCTGGAAATAGTATTTATAATTTCTATTTTCAGAGTGAGAGAACTGTAACTTTTGTAAAGTTTTCCAATTTTAACAGTGTTACGATCGACTCTAGTGATGTTTGAGGAGTTTCTCTAAAGGAAAAATAAAACGCCTAAAACAAGAAGGAGAAAATTATTATTATTTATTTGAGATGCCGCTTCAATGGCGATTCATCTTTTGACATGTTCGAATAAGACGGAGAAAGGCAATGTATTCAGTAGTAGGTGACTAAAGTGAGTAGAAAGATCAACATAAAAAGAACAGGTTATTTAGACAAATTTCGCAAGACCAAAAAATGAGAAATCACTTAAAAACTAAATAAAGGTCCAAGGTAAAGAAAGACTGACTATATCTTAGACTTATTTATTTATTTTTTTAGTAAGCCCTTTTTACAGTTGGTTTCAACCTGCATGCTTCCCTTACATGAGAGGGTAATGCCCTAACATCCCGCGGGGACCAGCCCTACTGGAAAGTGGGGGCCAGTACTCCAATTCGCAACCTCTGACTTTAAAAGTTCAGCCGTCTAACCACTCTGCCACGCTGACCCCCTTCTTTCTTAGTTAATTTGAGTTAATTAATGTAGTTTTCTGTGCAAGCTATACTGTACAGTTTTAGCAGATTTCCCATAAGGGAAATCAGCTATTAAGGTTAGGGGCTCAGGTTAGCCATGCGAGTTAAAGCGTTGACCCTTATCTCACATGGTAAACCTAGAGTAGCGAGTTCGATTCTCGCCTGGGCAAAGGGAAATTTTTTTAGTGAAAACGTGCTTTCATATAATAACGTCTAAAATTCCACCCTGGCTAGAATAGGGTGGTAAACCTGTAGAAACCCGTCCCAATAGCCTAACGTTTCTCAAAAGTTGGGACGTTTAATTAAATAAATAATAATATTGGTTATACCTCATGACGAAAATTTTTTCTTCAAATGTCGATCGATTCATACCAGAAGATGACGAAAATGAGGGTTCAGTTTCAAACTGTGTATAATATATTATTATATTATATATATAGATTTATATTTATTATATATATATATATATATTTATGTAAAGGGTTAGTGTGTTTAGTTTTAAATTGTTCAAAGGTAGTGTGTTTAGTTGTAAAGAGATTAAATTATTTTAATATTGAGTTTACTGGGTGGGGATGGTTGGTGCTAGGAGGAGGGGTTTTTATGCTGACCGGTGGCTAGGATTGTGGGGGCGGGGGACAGTGTTCCTGCAGGCCAGGGTCGAATGGGGTGTTGCGTGTCAGTGCTAGTAGCAGGAAGCAGGGACCCTAGCAGTATTGCCATGGATATATCTAGGTGAGAGAACTTTGTTATACCCATTTTTCTGATGCATTGCCAGTTCCATTTCAACGTTTATTTAGTTTTATTGGTGTTTATATTTTTTTTTTTGTGGTTAACTTTACTTTTTAATCTATTTGTAAAGATATATTGGATTTAAAGAGAAATAGGACTATACAGAACTTCAACTCCCTCTCAGCAGAAAAATAACCTTTCATTAAATGGTGTCAAGGCGCGGGGTAGTTTTACGCAGATTTGGGGCTAAACTACGTAAGAACTACGCGGAATAGGAATAGAGAAAAGAGTGAGAGGGGAGATTAGGGCGTTGATAGGCTATGCGGACACAGGAGGCGTATAAGATAACTGTTGAGGAGAAGCTTTTAAACTATTCGGGCGACCTCATTCGAGGCCTTAAGCAGTTACTCATACCCCTACAGTAGATAGAGGCCTTCGGTTCGCGGCGTCAGCCAGAGGTAGTAAATAAATAAATCTTTTCCCTTATTGGTGCGTTATATTCTCACCTTTGTAAAGCATGGAAGGGACTTTCGACAAAAGTTGGAGCAGCTTGTCGAGGGCTAATTCGGGCTTTCGAGGAGAGGGAAGGGGCATTATCTGAAAGGGGAGCTTGATAACGCAGGTCCCACAAAGCTGAGTACGCATATACGGGTAAAAGAAGTCAAAGTGACCGAATCAGGATACGAGGGACTATGTTTGGCGGTCCCCGGGGGCTCAAAGTAAGTAAAGGCATGAGCCTCCAGGGACTATGGTTTTACCGTGGGCCGGTGAAACCAGGGTCAATGTCAGTGACTGATTTTTTTTTGAAGGGGTGGTACTTGTAGCCACAATTGCGGTAACTGGGGAGGACTTAGGATAAAAATCCTGGTTGTGAGTGATGAAGTTGAAGGGTCCAGCCGCGTCGTTTTTTAGCCAGTCGGTCGTGACCTGGACGAAGCCCTCAGTCGGACCTAACGGAGCGTTTTAGAAACGCGTTAGAGGGGCTTAGGTTTTAAAAGATACCTGGGATACCGGAACAGTACCTTGATGAAAACTTAGTATGCGTTCGTCAGGAAAAGGCGAAGGGGACTTCCAGGGCTTGCGCGACCGCTTGTTGGAGCCATAGGTGAAAAGCTCTGAAGAAAAGGGGTCTCCCCATAGAGCAAATGGGTCGCGTGAGAGCAGTCGACGCGTTGGTATTAAAGGGGTACCTGTGGGGCCTTAAGGGGGCGATGTAGGCCGGTTTGTACGGGATGTTCCCTCCGTCTTTCCTTGGAAGAGCAGTAGAAAAGGGCCGTGCACATTGAGCAGGAGGAGGGGGGGTAGTCGGGCTGGTGTTTTGCAATTGATGTGACGGGGGAGAAGGGCCGGTGATGAGTAGGGTACCACCAAGGGGGGGACGAGGGGAAGTCCCGTCTTCAGTTGGAAAGTGATTTGTTATCGCTGTGGAGGTAGCGTCATTTTCAAGTAATTTGTGCAAAGCCAGTCACTCCAAGCGATCGAGGGGCCACTGATAAGTAAACAAAAAAAGGGGGCCCTGACGCTGTGTGCTTATAAGATGCGAACTCAGGGGCACGTCGCTAAGGGAATGCCGCCCTTAGAGGGTTAAAATCAGAGCGCACTATTAGGGAAAAAAACCCAAAAGGCCAAGAAACATGGTTCGAGCCCGCGAAACCAAGGTCGATACTAAATAAAAGGCGGGGATTGGGAGACGTTAGGGGCTCCACGGGATGGAGGTGGGGGAAAAGCCTGGGTTTAAAGTACCAAGTGAGCTTAGACGGGCCCTCACACTACCTAATGCTTATTAGATGTGGGGCGGGGTTCGACTCCAGAGGTCAACCAGGCGGTTGACGGACCTACATAAGTGGCGGAATGTACCGGAAGAGCCGTCTTTACTTTGAGATGTGGGCCATCGGTGCTACCTTACGACTAGAGGAGGAATACTTTGGAGGGGTGTGGGCGAGGAGAAAGAGGCGCAGGGCGCACAGGCGCCAGCCCTCAGCCGCGTGACCCCTGGTGGGAAGGGATGTCGGAGACTGCAACCCGTTGGGAGCCGGGAGGTGAATTCGTTAGGGACCAAACGGGCAAAAACGATGTGTTAGGGATTTACTCAGCCGGAAGGGGTTAGTCCACTCCTGAAAACGTCGGGAAAGGGGGTAGTCACTCTGGAAAACGGTTAGGAAAGAAGGGCACCGGGCCCCCTTCTGGGACACAGCCTTTGGGTTTGCCAATGACCGCCAAGACCAGTCGCGCCAGGCCGAGTTCAAGGCCACCCCCGCATCCCGATGCACCGTGGCGTACAAATCAGCAGTTCCGTTGTCCGCTACCTGATTGCCACTACCCTGAGGGACCCAAACGTAAGTGTTCTGGGAGAATACTTCGACGGTTGCGAGATCGGTACTCGAAGGGGCCGTGGTAGAGTTCCCTTGAGGTAGAGGTCGGAGGAAGTGAGGAAAGTACCCTCGTTTCCAGGGGAAGTGCGATTCAGGGAGAGGATTCCATCTTCGGGCCCCATTGGGGGGGACGGTTTCCGAAGGGTGTGAAGAAGAGTCGGAAAGGTCGGGAGAAACTTACCAGGATCCCGAATGGAGTCCTCCGCACTTTGCCTGGGGGGACGTTGCGCCAAGGGTCTCCGTACCAACTTCGCTGTATCGTTGAGCACCCGGGATGGTCCAGGAGGCGTATGAGCTGTGATGATTTTACAAATTGTGCGAATAGTCGGGACTCTTAGAAGTAGGTATTTTCTAGTACCTGGGTTACAGGATAAATTTTAATTATGTTCGTTTGGGTTGGGTGTTGCGCGGAGTGGATAGGGGACCTATCACAGGAATCACAGGGAGTACTCCAGGAATGAGGGGATAGGGAAGGCAGTGTCCCCTCAATGATGCTTTTAAATGAAAACAGTAAAAACCATTACTGCCTCTTTCGACCCCCGAACTTGCCACTTTCGGAGTTGTTTACTTAGGCTTGAGGAAACGGTAAGGTGGGTGGGAGGTTGTGCTAAAGGGGAAATCTTTTTCAAGGGTCCTATTTGCAGATTTGGGAATAGAGGGAACCCTGCGGGATGTGGGGGCTGGCTTCTCCCGTGGGTGTGACTTTGGTTTTCACCAAGTGCAGACGAGCCAATATGTTACTTACAGGTATGGCGAGGGGTAACATCGTTGTGGCTAACAACGGGCACGAGATATGGTGCGGGTCTTAGATTGGGGGGGGGCCCATGAAGACTTCAGGACGCCATGGACGGCATGCACAAGTGAAAATGCAAAGGTCCCAAACGCCACAATCGACAGGTGTGTTCTGCAGGGCGGCTGGGCAGAAGCAGAGTGTGAACAGCTGTTTTCTTCCACCTTTGACATCGGAGGGAGCTGTTCCAGCTTGGAGTGACGTTGGGCGGAGTATCACGTCTAGGAACTGCGGAACTGCGATGGAGGAGGGGTATGGACATTGTTCCTGGGATGTTCATGTAATTAGGGATTTACCCTTCTTGTGGGTGGCGTCACCTTAGTGGCGGTTATTTGGATGGCCAAGTGCGGCGGAGTATGGCTTGAGGACGGGGTTGCGCTTTGGAGGAAGCGTTGGGCAACGTAGAGGTGAAAAAACCCTAAAGGGGCCGGTGGTGATTTGGGAATTCATAGTACCGGGGACCTCGAATAGTGTTGTTCTAAAGTGCCGTTCACGGAGGAGTGAAGCGGGGGACACTTTTTCAGGTGAGGGGGGTATTGTAAAAGGGTTAGTGTGTTTAGTTGTAAGATATTAATTATTTTAATATGAGTTTACTTGGGTGGGGCTTGGCTGGTGCTAGAGAAGGGGTTTTTTCTGCTGACGGTGCTAGATGTGGGGCCGGGGGAACAGTGTCTGCAGGCAGGGGAATGGGTGTGCGTGTCAGTGCTGTAGCAGAGAAGGACCTCAAGCTTGTATTGGCCATGGGATAATCTAGGTGAGAGACATTTGTATTACCCCATATTTATTCTGATATGCCAGTCCCATTCCCCGTTTATTTAGTTTATATGGTGTTTATATTTTTTTTTGTTGTTAACTACTTTTTTAATCTATTTGTAAATATAATATGGATTTAAGAGAAAATAGGGACTATCTATCTACCTGCTCTCACAGAATTCCCTCATTACAAATATTTATATATATATATAATTGGTTCTGATGGTTTTCGACAGGTTGTATTTATATAGGGTGGTCGTTTGCTTTCTCGGAGTTTTGGTCAATGTTGGTTGATATAAATCTGCTCGAAATTTCGGCATAAACTAATAGAGGCTGAAATCGAACCAGGGAGGAGGGGGGGGTTAGGGAGGGGGAGGATTTTCGAAAATTCGAAATATCTCCGTTACCTTAGGTCAGATCGAAAAAAATTTATATAGAAACTACTCTTATTGCAAAATAATTTTGTTACTATAAAATATTGTTATTATACATTTTTTAAACTATCTTGATTATTAACCGAGATATTTGAATTTTTCAGTATTCAACCGTCTGCAAACCGCACTTTACACTATGTTCCACAAAGCCAATTTACTTGCTACATTAATGGGAAACACATTATTCGAAGGTTTTAAAATTCCAATATACTTGTATTTAAGAGGACTTTATTATACGAGATAATGCAATTATGGTCGTGGCGGAACCCCCCCCCCCTACCCGTCCTTAAGTTTTGGGACTACTAAAATTTATTGATTAAAGATAACAATTATTTCTGACTCATTATTAATTTACATTTACTTAATATAGTAAATAGTTCTCATAAAAATTTAATTGTATATTCTGATAATTATTTCTGTAATTGTTTTTTTCTTTCCGTGTGAGGCGGGCAAAACCCGTTTGTTTACATTTCTAGCCTAACGCTTCCTGTCGGTAGGTTATTGAATTTGGATGAAACATTTCTTATTTCAGTTTGTATTTATTCACGGTGGTGTAGTGTTACCAGTATGTAGATTTATCTATTACTAAACATCACGAGGGAAATCTGCTTAGTTTACGCAGCCCCTGCGTGACGGACATTTTCATTTGTGCTCTTCTGCTCAGAGGTGCTTTGGCGATTCTTGTGAATTCGGCTCTTTGCGTGCTTCCTTGCATTTTTAGAACGTGCTTTAGTATTCCTGTCCACCAAATCTCTCAGGAATAAGCCAAATTCACGGTTATTAGGTTATAAGAAATTATTCAAACCACTGTCGAATTCCTTTATAATTTTAGTAGCGGAAAGGAGAGATGGGATGGGTATATTCATGAGGAAAGATATGTTTATATGATGTATTGAACGTTTTACAACAACTAATTGGATAAACGTTTAAAAACATATTTTTTTTAAAACAAATTTAAACAGAACTTAAACTCGAAGTCAGCAAAACATAACCCTTAATTGAATACGTATGAGTTTTTATTGAATTATTTATATTGCCACGGCAACGTAAATTGGCCATGTTGCTGCTACATCAGTTCTCCCCAATGACATCATCACAGAAACAGACAGGCAGGGAGATGAGTCTTGGATCATCATCACCGAATTAAAGTTTAAGAAATGTAAACGTACAAACAGACTAAAAAATTAATGAAAAACTAAAACAGTTGATATATCAAAATATATTGGAAACTGATCTAGTCGGTATCGCAAGGGCTGCAAAAACTAAGCAGATTTTTCAAATGCTGGAACGCCACGCTAGTAATGTCATTTCAATAATATATTCTTAATTTATAAATTGTATGAACTTACTTGTATGTATGCTCTAAGTTTCAAAGTTCTTGTACAAAATTGTAGGATAGTTGAAGGGGTTTATTGTAAGCTGAAAACAAAAAAAAGTCCGTCACGCAGGGGCTGCGAAAATTAAGCAGATTTCTCATGTGAAGTTTTGCAATAGAGAAATCTGCATACTGGTAACACAATACCACCGTGAATAGATAATGATAAATCTTTCAGTTAATTAAAATAAATTCCCAACTGAAACGGCTTCTGAATTGTAAGAATAATTTATATTTTAATAACTCAAATTTTAGAAGTCCAAGAACTAAAGAGGGGGGGGGCGGATGAACGTAACGTATCTCCATAAATCTCACAAAGTAAAGAAGGTAAGGTAAGGTTAGAAACGACAGGTTAGAAGAAGCTTCCACCTGAGCCGAGAAATGACGAAGATGGCCGACGTAATCCGACCTATACCTGACCACAGACTTCATAGAAATGCAAATATCTCGGTTAATATTCAAGATACAGAATAAATGTATATATCAATATTTATAGTAAATTTAATTTGCTATAAGATTGGTTCTATTCACTTTTTCGATCCGATGCATAATAACGGAGATATTTTGAATTTTCGAAAATCCCCCTCTAAACCCCCCCTCCCTCTGGTCCGATTTCAGCCATTAACGAACTTGATCTGTCTTTTTACATAAAACGGTTAAATATCGAGTTTCGTATCGATAAATAAATAAATTTGGCCCGCTCGAGAGTTAACAGACAAATATATATATATATATATATATATATATATATATATATATATATATATATATATATATATATATTATATATATATGGATCGATGGACATTTGAAGAAATGTTTCGAAAGTTGCACCATGAGTACGACCTCAATAGCTGATTTCCCTAAAGGGAAATCTGCTAAAAGTTCTCGTGTCTCGCTTAATATTTGAGTTGCGAGAAAATGTATCCAACAACAGTAGTAGAGCATCAATAGTTTAACAAGATTGACTCTATAACATTTTTTTATACGAATCATAATAACGGAGATTTTTTTGAATTTACATACTCCCTCTAGGCCCCATCCTTCCTATTCAACGTCCTACCTCAGTCTAATATGATCTTTAGGATTGAATGAAAAAGTTAAATATCGAGTAAGATAAAAATGAAATAAACTTTTTTGAGTCAAAACAGTAAATTTATAATAGATGACGTTATTTCACCACGAAATTTGCACGCATCCCAAACCATAAAGGCCTGTTGAAAATAATATTTGATATTTACGCTTGAAATAAAACGTATTTTGATATACTGGTTATATTTTAACAGTTAACAAACTTGCTGTTTAATTTTACGTAAAACATTTAAATATGAAGTTTTTAACGACGAACTAAGAGCAATAATCGATATAGATATAGATATAAGGAGCGCTCTTAGATCAGTGGTAGAGCATTATTTTACCGGTACACTCCCAGAACGCGATGGTAATGGAATGGTGGGAGTCTAGTGAGTAAATCAATCTGACAGGCCGTCGATATGACGATGGACATTGACTCTTAGATTCTGCGACTAGCCAACTTGCCTCTGGTGACAGTGCCACTACCTACCTCTCTATATAATGAGGCCCACCAGTATACTGGAGGCAACTCATTCTAGGTCCTCCTTGGTTAGTGGGGGTTGTGCGCCGAGTTACGTAAACACTCTGTTCGCGGATTCCTTGAGTCCAACTCGGGAGCGGCTGAAGAGCTTAAAGGTCTATAATGCAACCAAAAAAAGTAAAAAAGAAAAAAAAGGATGTCTGAGAAAAGAGGTTATGAATGTTCTAACTGTTTATATCATCTGAGTGAGTTTTTCCTTTTGATGCCATACAAGTAAAAATGATGTACATACAGCAAAAAGCTAACACGCAAGCACTGGGAGATGTAAGAGCAGGACGTAAAAACTGAATAGAGATAAAGTTGTCTATTGAAGAAGAATAAAAAGTCTGGTTTTTAGAGTGGACTTTAGATTATTGCATTCCATTGGCTAGACTGTAACCGACACGAGCTCAAACGAGAAGTGAAGAGATCCCTAAAGATGGGCAGGCTTAGATCGGCGAAGCTCTGAAACGGCGAAGTGCAAATTTAGATAAGCCCTTCAGGGAAAGGTGTACTTGACTCTAATCTTGCCAATTCTTCTTTTCAATCTCTCTTTTCTTATCTCTCCTTCTCACTCGCTCTCTCGCTTTCTCTCTGTCCCATAGCTGTCTCTCCGACTACCTTTCTCTTTCTCTGTTTCTTTCACTTAGAGAAAAGGAGCTAAAGCCCTTCTTTTCGTGTAACTACAGTTGAATCCGTGGCCTTTCAAACAGTGCTGAGAGTTTTATCGGAAGTTTTATTTTTTTTCTCCTAGTGTGGTCTCTCTTTTACACTTAATACATTTCAAAACTGGACTTATTTTTATTACATTGTTTTCTTTTCATTTTATTGATATTGTGTATGTGTCATGTTGGCTAATCGGGAAGGCACACACGGCTGACTGGTACAAAACATATATTTATAAAATAAATACATAAAGGCTAACTTATCTACTAACCTATATCTACTTTATATATAGATATACCAATGCTACGACTTACACTATATATACTAAGACTTAACGCTAATTACATTACAAGACACGTACCACAGGGGGACAAGGCAATCAGGCACAGCTGTAGCATTCGCATATCACAAAAACTCTTCACTCTCTCAAAGCTTGCAACATAATGCGCTCCCATTTTCAGCAGTGCTTAGTCTGCATGTCTTTGACCCCCTCTCGCTCGCTCTCATTACGCCAGATCAAGTTCGTTAATGGCTGAAATCGAACAAGTGGGAGAGGGGGTTTAAAGGGGGATTTTTGAAAATTCGAAATATCTCCGTTACCATACGTCGGATCAAAAAATTGTATAGAATCAATCTTATTGCAAATTAAATTTATTATAAATATTGTTTTATACATTTATTCTGTATCTAGAATATTAACCGAGATATTTGCATTTGTATTGTGTGAGTGGCCGTCAGAAGTCGGCCATATTCGGGACTTTCCGCCGAAAGCTAGTTCGGCTGTTTCCGTATATTTTTATCCGTGTATTTTTATTTTTTTCGTCCACTTTATGCAAATAGGCTAATCGGGACGGGTTATCTACAGGTTACCATCCCTTTCTAGCCAGGGTTTAAGGAGTTTATTTAATGAGGCCGTCATTAAATAAATTTCTACGGCCCTGGGCGGGATTCGAACCCGCCACTCTAGGTCTGCCATGGGAGATTAAGACCAACGCCCTAACTCGCATGGCCAAGCCAAGCCCCTCCGTAACTGTTTGTCCCTCGTGAATTTGTTTAGAGATTCGTTACTACTGCTGTTATTAGTAGGCAGATTTCTCTATTGTAAATCTTCACGTGGGAACTCTGCTTAATTTACGCAGCCCCTGCGTGACGGACTTTTGTTTAATCGTCAACAAACTCTGTATCTAATCGTTTTATGTAAAAAGAAAGATCAAGTTCGCTAACGGCTGAAATCGGATATAAATATAGTTATATACATTTATTCTCTATCTTGAATGTTAGCTGAGATATTTGCATTTATATTAAGTGTGTGCAGATAACGGACGAGATGAAAAAAGTAAAGCTAAAGTAGGTTCTATTAGTTTCCGCAGAAAACTAGTTCGGTCGTTTCCGTAACTGTTCGGCTCTCGTGTGGAGATTTTTCTATTGCATAACTTCACGTGGGAAATCCGTTTAATTTACACAGCCCTTGGCGGACTTTTTATTGTTTTGCATTGTTCTCATTCATAACGAAAGTGCTCCATTAGTCTTCAGGTAGACCAAAATGTATATTTAAAAAAAAATAAAAAGTAAGAAGGTAATAATTACCTGACCTTTTTAGTATGTTTTTTACAATGGTGCATGAATATGTTCTCACTAACATGTTAAAGTTATTAAAAGGGCATACGCTATTATTTATTTCTGTGAAACTAACAACTCTAGAAGAAAATTTCCGAGAAGCATCTATATCCTAACAGTTTAATTACTCCCCCGCCCCCCAAAAAAGTATTTGAAATATTTGGTGGTAGTAAGCATATTTTATGTATATACATTTTGCAAAACTATGTTAGACCAATTTTGCTACCATTTATGAATAAATATTTATGCATACATTACTAAATGTCAAAAGCAAACTTCAAACCTACACGAAAATGGTATTAGCTGTTGATTTGACACTGGATCGGCACTTAACAGGTAATCCAGGAGACAAATAGCATATATATAACATACATGCTGCATGTAATCAAGTTCTATATTTATTCAAACCTATAACAATAATAACAGCTAGAAACCGCTTGCATTTTTTCATACAATATTATATAACCTAACTAACTGCAAACTTTTGACCCCATAAACTTCCTATAGACACTTAGAAACACTATGCATAAACAATAAAATATGACGGATTACAAATTTCTATATTCAGCAAAAAGTACAAGGATATTTGGGGAATATTCTGAACGGAAACACATTTGCATTGCCCATACTCAATATCTAGAAACTAAATCATTAAAAGATTTGCACCCTACACGTCTTCTTCCAACTTTATTTGTCCTATAATCGGGTTTATCACACACCTGAACTTAAAGCGATTAGAATTTTGCTCTTCTGTTCGCAAATTTTTTTTTTGTATCTGTCTTTTACCACGGTATTAACAGATTTCCAATAAGGGTCGTGGGGAATAAATGTCTTCTTCATAACTTTTTTTTCTGAAAGGAAGTTATGCAGCCACTCTCTGTATAAAACATGTCTGCTGCACTTCAGCAGTGGCAATTTCTGTGACACCGTTACCGAATTCGAAATTTAACCGTTTCTTGTAAAACTGAAGATCGTGTTAGCTAGCGGATGAAACGGAACCAGGGGGAAGTAATGATTAGAGACGGGAATTAGAAAAGTCAAAATATCTCCTTTGTTCTAAGTTAGATGAAAAAATTGTATGTAGCCAAAATTGTTGCTAACATAATGTCTCATAAATTTTGTTGTAAAAATTCTGTCTCTATTATCAATACTAATCGGCGAATTTTCACTTTATTGTTTTCAGCCGTCAGTAAACCTCCTGTTGCGGCAACAATAGCATTAAGTAATGTAACCGTAATAAATGTAATACGTGTAGCTGCCACATGATGGCAGCACTTGACAGAGCTGCCCAAGCGGGAGAGAGAGAGAGAGCGTGAGGGAGAGAGAGAGAGATAGAGCCAGACGCCAGGATAATCCCCAAACTCTCTTATCACCTAGTTTTCTCAAGCTCTTCCCAGGCTGCAGGGATTAACCAAACAACGAGTTCGGCATAGACCTTCATCAAGGCTACATCGTTCACACCGGCCCAGCTGCCCATCACCTATCAGTTCGGCATAGACCTTCATCAAGGCTACATCATTCACACCGGCCCAGCTGCCCATCACCTATCAGTTCGGCATAGACCTTCATCAAGGCTACATCATTCACACCGGCCCAGCTGCCCATCACCTACCAGTTCGGCATAGACCTTCATCAAGGCTACATCGTTCACACCGGCCCAGCTGCCCATCACCTATCAGTTCGGCATAGACCTTCATCAAGGCTACATCGTTCACACCGGCCCAGCTGCCCATCACCTACCAGTTCGGCATAGACCTTCATCAAGGCTACATCGTTCACACCGGCCCAGCTGCCCATCACCTATCAGTTCGGCATAGACCTTCATCAAGGCTACATCGTTCACACCGGCCCAGCTGCCCATCACCTACCAGTTCGGCATAGACCTTCATCAAGGCTACATCGTTCACACCGGCCCAGCTGCCCATCACCTATCAGTTCGGCATAGACCTTCATCAAGGCTACATCGTTCACACCGGCCCAGATGCCCATCACCTATCAGTTCGGCATAGACCTTCATCAAGGCTACATCGTTCACACCGGCCCAGCTGCCCATCACCTATCAGTTCGGCATAGACCTTCATCAAGGCTACATCGTGCACACCGGCCCAGCTGCCCATCACCTATCAGTTCGGCATAGACCTGCATCATGGCTACATCGTTCACACCTGCCCAGCTGCCCATCACCTATCCGTTCGGGATATACCTTCATCAAGGCTACATCGTTCACACCGGCCCAGCTGCCCATCACCTATCAGTTCGGCCTAGACCTTCAATAAGGCATCACCGTTCACACCGGCCCAGCTGCCACATCATTTTCATACGGGTACATCCACCTATATGACTTCGCCTCAAGCGGACACCAAGTGTTCCCGGCCATCTCTCTTTCTCTCTCTCTGTCTACAGTTAAGATTATCATTATCATTATTATTATGTTATTAAGAGCTCAGTAGTTGACTAATTAGTTTATAATATAATATTAATTTTAGTGTCATTACCTTTAAAGGAAGCATCTTTCTTGTTATTTTTTTATTATTATAGGAGAAGACCATTATTAATTTTATAATTAAATATCTATACCATACATTTTATTCATTTTTTTATGATCTAACCCCCCTTTCTCTGCTGCGACCAGCTGTATTAGCCAACACTGGCCATAACAAAACAGCAGTCGGTGTTAGGAGCTTCAAGCGAATCTCCTAGCCGCTGCAACACCTCCATTTTTAGTTGCCGCACTTTAACATTAAGCGTAATATATTTTGAAAAGTCTTATTACAAGCATAAATACCAAATATTGTTTTCTACAGATTATTACTAAATGAGATACATACAAATAAGCTGTGTGATATCTCCAAGTAAGATAATTTTTCTTAGGTCGAAAATTTTTTATCGCACTTTCTGCTATTCAGCCATGTGTAAAGCTTCATTTCTACACATCGGATTTTTTTTTAAGAAATAGAGAATATGTGACCAATTTGGTGCCATAATAGTTCAAATCTGCTTAGGTTATGCAGCCCGTGTGTGACAGGCCTTTTTTTATAACTCTTGACATAAATTCATAAAACCCCTTAGGCCACGTCCAAAGACAAGCAAGCAGCCCCACGGAATCCAAGCACCGTCCTACTGCCTACCAGAAGTGGAGAGACACCCCGTGGCACCTGATGGATTCAGAATCAGGTCCGGCCGTCCGGCGAAGAAGGTGTCATTCTTCCATCAGTGACTTCGTGGTAACCTGTAGATAACCCCAATTAGCTATTTTAGCAAAAAGTGGACGGTAATAAATAATTTAATATTAAAGTTAGTCTAAAACCCAAATCTTACTCTAATGTAAGTTTTTTTAGACAGCTCTACCCCATTGTTGAGGCGATTATGGAAAACATAAAGAGAATTAAAGAAGTGACTCAAATTCTTAATTTACCTTTCCCTCTCCCTTTTAAATGTCACACAACTAATCCAAAGTTCAATAAAAGAAATTTGCCATAGACTCATAAAAACCCCTTCAACCCCCTTTGTATAACTTTTTTTTATGACTCTATGAACTTGCCATGGACTCTTGGAACCATTAAGAGGCATAAGTCTTTATTTAGCGTTTTTTTTCACTCTATGAATTTGCTATACACTCAAAACAGTATTATACCTCATCATACCACATCTTTGTTCACTCTGTGAACATACCATAGACTCATAGAAACCCCTTTTATCTCTTTAAACCACATTTTCGTTCCCTCTATGAACATACCATAGACATCCCTTACTGTCCCCTTTGTATCACTTTTTTTTCACTCAATAAATTTACCTTACACTCAAAGAAACCCCTTCTCCCTCTTATACCACATTTTCTTCACTCTATAAATTTGCCATACACTCATAGAAATCCCTTTTACCTCTTTAAACTACATTTTCGTTCCCTCTATGAACATACCATAGACATCCCTTACTGTCCCCTTTGTATCACTTTTTTTTCACTCAATAAATTTACCTTACACTCAAAGAAACCCTTTGTACCTGTTATACCACATTTTCTTCACTCTATAAATTTGCCATACACTCATAGAAATCCCTTATACTTCTTTTAACCACATTTTCGTTCACTCTATGAACATACCATAGACATCCCTTACTGCCCCCTTTGTATCACTTTTTTTTTACACAATAAATTTGCCATATACTCATAGAAATCCCTTACACCTTTTCATCCCCCATTGTTTTCACTCTATAAATTTGACATACACTCATAGAAATCCCTTATACCTCTTTTAACCACATTTTCGTTCACTCTTTGAACATACCATAGACATCCCTTACTGCCCCCTTTGTATCACTTTTTTTTTACACAATAAATTTGCCATATACTCATAGAAATCCCTTACACCTTTTCATCCCCCATTGTTTTCACTCTATAAATTTGACATACACTCATAGAAATCCCTTATACCTCTTTATACCACATTTGTTTTTCATTCTATAAATTTTCCATATACTCAAAGAAATCCCTTATACCTCATTATACCACATTTTTTTACATGGTAAACCTTCAGTGGCAAGTTCGATTCCCGCCAGGGGAATAGGAATTTATTTAGTGACGGGCTCACTAAATAATATCCTTAGTCACACCCTAGCCGGAAAAGGGTGGTAACCTGTAGATAATCCCAATTAGCCATGTTAGCAAAAAGTGAACTTTAATAAATAATTTAAATTTTAAAGGTAGTCTAAAACCCAAATCTTACTCTAATGTAAGTGGTTTCAAATAGCTCCACCCATTGTTGAGGCGTTTATGGAAAACATAAAGAGAATTAAAGAAGCGACTCAAATTCTTAATTTACCATTCCCTCCCCCTTTTCAATGCCACAGAGCTAATCCAAAGTTCAATAAAAGAAATTTGTCGGGCCATTTACCAGTACTTTCTCACAAATACTTCTAATTTGTTATGTATGAGAGAGTATCAGAAGTTGTAATATCGTGCAGGAGGGTTATTTTGTGTTGAAATTGAGACAGTACAACGACTCAGTAATATCAGTTATAGCTGGTGTGGAGAAGTAACTAGGTCATAGCGATTTCTGCAATCAACTTGAGAAGGCAATTCTCTGCACGGGCGGCCCCTTCCAACCACCAATGACTCTTAATAAGCTGCATTTTCAATATAGGCCGTTTGTAATTTTATTTTCATTGACTCACTTATTTGATATTTTGTAACTGTTATTGTATCCGGAATGATATGAGTAGTAATTTCCATAGATGTAATTATTTTCCTTAATCCTTAATCGTGGAGTTGGAGATTCAGAAATGTTTTCAACTTCTCTATAGATTCAAAATTCTTTGCTGCTCGGCAGTATACACATCTATTGTTTATTGCCATCGTTTATAACAATATTATTTTGCCCTTTCCAAAGCCTCTCGAGTTACATATATGTGGATTTTAAAAAGTTACTTTGCTTATAAATGAGTTATTGGTAATATGGTCATGACATAATTCATCAAATATCTATCGCTCCAACACAAAGCGTCTGTTTCCCCCAAAATATATTTATTACTTTATTTAATATAAAATACGTGGTAATTATTTGAAAAAAAAAAAAAAAACCTTTAGTATTGTGAAGAGAATGCAATCAGATTTTCTAATATAATTTAATCTATTGGAGAATTGAGATCCTAAATGAGCGGTAGGTTGGCTATCCTGAGCCTATGGAGTTGTGGGGTTACTTCCTTTGTCAGTTATGTCGACCACATATTGGTTTATGTTTACGTCACTTGATGATTATACTTGTAGCAATGCAGTATTATTATATGAAAATCGAATTTGTATAATTATCATAAATAAATGGTTTAAAATGATGAAAGCAGGTGGAGTGAAATTGCTGGGGAGGCGTGCACAGTTATTTCTGCTACTTATTAACAATGCTCCGTTAGTATAATATACTTCACTGAACATATTTTGTACCATGATGTATATAAAATTTATTTTACAGACAATCAAGAGGATATTTTTAATAATGGTTATTACGCACTTACTACTATAGTTGTGCTTTGGACCAGTACCGGGATACTGAATACAATCCATGGTTATGAATTATATAGTCTATGATGTTTTGAAAAAAGATACATACACAGGAGACGGGTAATACAAAAATATTGTGGATAGTGAATCATTAGATAAAAAATACTTTTATTATTAAGATACCCCTAGCAACGCCGGGCACCTTAGATAGTATATATATATATATATATATATATATATATATATATATATATATATATATATATATTGATCCTGTTGTACTAACTCCCATTATTTTTTTATCATTAGAAAATGGGAAAATAAATATTTCATATAAAATAAAATCAAGTGTCAAGTGGTCGAAATTGGAGTTCAAGGACTGGTGGTTAACTGAAGAGGTGAGATTGACAATATTTGTTATCACAATAAAATTAAATTATTAAATTATTTATTAACGTCCACTTTTTGCAACTCAGACTAATTAGGACGGGTTATCTACAGGTTACCACCCTTTTCTAGCCAGGGTGGGACTAGGGATTTTATTTAATGAATTCCGTCACTAAATTTTATCAGTATATTATTATATCAATATAATTACTTGTTGCATTGTAAAATATACGTTTAAGTAAGCACCCAGAAACTCACACATTGGTAAGGAAATTCATTAACATTTTATATAATTATTAAAATAACTCACACATAATAACACAAACACAAAATCTAATAAATCATTTAACCTTTAAGTAAGTCGAAATGAGGAGAATGATGGTAGGGAATGGTCGGGTATCTGCTATAATATAGATTCTTAATTGAGGAGGTAACATTCAAACCGTGCTTTGTCCGGATGAATGTACTTTTTAGGAAACCTTGAAATTGAATATAAAACATATATATATATTTGTTTTTTGTAATGAAAAATACTCCTATATGGTTTAAATAAATGTTTTATCAATGAGATACATTGTTAAAATAGTTTAGCGTAATAAGTATAATAAATTGGACCAAGCACGCTTTGCATGAAACAATTGGACAAAGCACGGTTTGAATGTTACCTCCTCAATTCTTCAAATAAAGGAATCACTGAGTGCAGCTGTTTATGTTCCCCGCTCTTCCTCTATTTCCATTGCTCTGAAGAAGGGAACCAATGGTTGCCGAGACTGCCAGCATACCTCAATAAACTCCTTTATTTTTATTATTATTATTATTTATTAACGTCCACTTTTTGCAACTAAGGCTAATTGGGACGGGTTATCTACAGGTTACCACCCTTTTCTAGCCAGGGTGGGACTACGGATTTTATTTAATGAATTTCGTCACTAAATAAATTCCCTTGCCTAGCAGGGAATCGAACTCGCCACTCTAGGATTACCATGTGAGATTAAAGGCAACGCTTTTACTCGCATGGCTAACCTGAGCCCCCTTTATTCGAAGAATTAACAATCTATATATTAGCCGAATCCCAACCATCCTCTACCATCACTCTATAACCAACGGCTAACAATACAACTGATGGAAATGAGGAGTATAAAGCATCAATTCAATCGGCACCTAATAAGATCTGCTATAGATGATGGATGTCTAGCTCACAGTTCAGGCAAACAACATGTTAAACATAATGCAAACTATACATAACATGGGTCTCCGCTTAACCGCAGGTGCATTCAGAAGCATTTGATCAGCTAACGTGCCGGGCCCGACGAAATGCTGCTAGCAGCTCATATGCACATATAACTGAATCCATGTTCCAAGCTCTATGATTCCATGCAATGGAGCTTATTTAGTCCTAACATTGACGCATTGAGATATAAACCCCAGGACTCGAGACCATTCAATGTGAGGTACAATCCAAAGTAATCCCTATTTAGGTATCAACAGAATTCTCCCTCTAAACCTTCAACCCTCCTAGGATTATTACTAATACTATTTTTTTATCTAAATTTCGGAAACCTTCCCCCTTTTAAGGTGAGTTTAAGAGCAACTCCATCTTACCACACCAAATCACTATTTCACACCCATAAATAAATTACTTAGGTTAGGTTAGATTAGTTACTTGTATTATTATGTAGGTTAATTTAGGATAGTAATGGTAGCTTCCTCCTATCCGCACAATCCACCCGGTACCGACCATTTCCGGGTTCCTTACAAACGCTCTTACTCACAATATCTAACTATCTTACTCCCTTATAATAGAGCGTTACGTTCAGTAAAAGGGAAGCTGTCCTCGTCCCAGCAGGCCTGACAGGCCTAAAAATTCGACCAAGGTAGAATTAATACTAGGGCTTTAGATTTAAAAAAAAAAATATCCATCTCCTATGTCTGACAAAAAGCACTTCAATAAACTCGAATAAACTGTTCATTTTCACTGATTTGTCCAAATCAGTCAATGACGGAGTTGGACCGGTGAGAATATTATCTCCGAAATCCTCTGGACTCTTAGCCATCCTGATGGGCATGGAGAACATAGCCAACTCAGAAAATTCTAGACATTGCTCTCTATCACCTCTCTTCAACTCAGCTGTATACAGCACTCAACCACTCTTTACCAAACGTTGTTACAATATTCATAAGATACAAACCTCTGGAAGACATTACAATGGCTAGCAGGTCATAAACATCTTGGTAAGGACAGATATCACCCAGAATTAGCTTCGACAGATTAAGTCAAGAGTGAATCTATGTGTGGATTGGCATTAACAATTAACAATTTAACACTTATTAGCTAAATTAAAAAAAAAAAAAAAAAAAAAAAAAAATACTCATGACCAGCTTACCATAAAACACTTTGTGACTGATTGCAGAAAACGTGACATAAACATGCTAAATGACGTCTGCTGAGTAACTTGAGCACATAAAGTTCAACTATATTCACATACGTATTTACATGACCCCAAAACTACATAAGCTCATAAAAACAGTAGATGCTTCAATTAATTGAATTTATAATAGAATAATAATAGGATATCACATCTATCAAATATCAATTTGAACACCCGATTTCCTAAATTGTTACAGCAATTTAAAATAGTAGCTATTAAGTAGAAGTTAGAAACCTTTCATAAAATAGTTTCATAGATGACATGTAAGGTGTATGTCGCTGCAAGTGGAATGCTGACAAAAAATTAATATTTAATTAATTAAAATGGATAGATACCCAAAATTCTTGTACGTTCATTTCGACGTAGAAACCTGGTCCATAATAAGGATCTAAGGCCCAGAATATAACCAAAGCAAACCTCTCCCTATATTCACCATATCCGGAATTCCCTTTCCAACAGGAGTTCATTTGAAGCAGGTGAAGCCACAAGTATCTCAGAAATCGCCGGATGAATTCACTAAACCCCGGGGCTTTAAGGCTAAATCACTAGGGCAACAAAAGACTTTGGGAAACCGTCCGGAGCAATCGTTCCATAAATTCCGGAAAACCACTAGCCCAGGGTCGAAATTAACTTTAGCCTTGGAAAAGTTGAGGAAGCGCCGAGAGTTCCAGGCCGGCAAACTTTGAGGCACGGCCAAGTTTTTTACCCTCCATTTTATTTTTTTATCTTCAATTTAGCCCTCGCTTGGACTTCCATGATGTTCTTCACTGAATATATTATTATGCATTTACTGAGCCTAGATATGCAAAGGATGAGCATTAATACTATTACGAACCAGCTTCTTCAGTGCGGCTCATATAATTATGGCGGTAGTATCTCTCACAAAGGGTAAGGAAAACTCATTCTCATTTACTTTATCCTTTCAGATTGTTCGTTAAAAGAAAATTTATATTTTGGAGTAACATTAGCCTTAATTGCCAACCTTCCAGGATAGTTTTCTCTTTTGTGGTATTGTACTTTGTACCTTGTGGAACATCTACTCTCACAAAATGAGGGGGATATTACCAAGGTTTCCGTAGACCACTTCCTGGTTCTTTTATAGCTAATTAAATTGTGACTAATTAGTTAATGGTACTCGGAGAACGACTGTTATCCCATGAGAACCTAGATTTCTCTCAAACCGAGATTCTTTTTGGCGTTCGCCGGCTGGCTGAATGTGGAGGACCTCGGTTCTCTCCTTGGCTGGAGCTAAGGAGTTAGTGGTGAGAAAGGTGTCCAATTCGTATTAATCAGCATGCCGGAGAGCCAGCTCTGTGTTCCGTGAATATTGAAAAGTGAGTGTTTCTCGCATAGCGCGTTCTCGGGTAGCAGAATTTTCATGAGACTTTCTTACACTGCGAGTACTCGTGTTCCAATTAATTTCTACATGGATTTTCAAGTTTTATTTTATCTTTTCAGCAAAAACAGGTCAGAACAGACTTAATCTCGATATCTACGCTGGGCGACAGCCCGAGAGTGAAGAACCCTGCCAGACCATGAGTCATGAGTTTAGCGAAACACATTTTGATCACTAGACAATTGTTTCAGGCCTCTCCCTTTGGCTATAGAACTTCTCGAAGAACACACAACACTTTTTGTGACCATAAGAAAAAAAAAACAAAAATAGATCCCCTAAATTCGTTGAACGAAAAAAAAAACCCTCATAATTTTGGTTTATCAAAGAGGGAGTTTTATTATCTTATAAAATAAAACACTCATGTGACGTATTGGCTTTGTCTACATTCCAAAAAGACGTTGAACATAAGAGAAATAAACTGCGTTATAAAATATGAGGCCAACACAAATATTTTAATTTCAAGAAGACTTTTCATAATAGAATCATTACTAGATCACAAATAACATGATTACTTACGGAACGTTACGTCACTGAAGAGCATTGCTGGATTTTATTGGGAAGCAGGGGAAGGAAGGATTTTGTCCCACGAAAAAGAATAAAAAATTACATTTTCAGCTTCTATTCCTATTATATTTTAGTATATTTCGTTTAAAATTATTTCATTTGAAAGAGCATTACAATGTCTCCGTTCTAGTAGAACAGTTCTAAAAGTCGTGCTCGCAGGACTAAGTAAGCTAAGCAGATTTCTCAACTGCTGGTATAACACTTGTGGTATCTTACCACCCCTGCCCTTCTAAATTCCCCCTTTCCGGGTCCGATTTCAGACATTAACTATTATGATCCTCAGAATTGAATAATACAGTTAAATAGTGTAGAAAAATAAACATATTCGAGTTAAGAGGGTAAAATCTAATATGATGACGTAACAACACAACGTATTTGCAATTACTTCAAATAGTAAATATCTTTTGGAAACAATATTTGGTATTTAAGTTTGAAATAAAGTGGTTCATTGTATAATAAAGTATAGTTAATGTGACAAAACACAGGAGTGGGGGTTTACTGAAGGCTGAAATCTAAAAAAAATCCAAATATTTCGGTTAATATTGAAGATAGAGAATAAGTTTATATATAAGACTATTTATAGTAAATTGAGTTTTCAATAAGATTGATTCAATACAATTTTTCGATCAGACTTATAATAACAGAGATATTTGAAAATAGAGAAATTCCTCCCTCTTAACCCGCCCTCCTCCCACTGGTCCCATATCAGACATTAACGAGCTTGATCTTTAGCTTTACATGAAACGCTAACATATCGAGTTTGGTAACGATCAAACAATAATAGCGACCGCTAGAGAGGTAACAGACAAGTATACATATGTTGTGTGCGCGCGCGAGCATATGTATGTGTGTCTAATTTTGAACGGATCGATTGACATTTGAGAGAATGTTTCGAAAATCGCGTTGTAACTATAACGTCAATAGCTGCTAAAAATGGCATGGAATATGGCTTGAAGAGCTTTTTATGGTAAAAAGACAAGCTCCTATTCAAATCATCCGTATTTCTTGATGATAAGGACAACTTTGTAATTTATCATTTTCACCCAATGTTTTCGTGCTATTCATGCACAAGTCATCAGTCAAACACTTAACGGACGATTAAATTGGATACACCTCAAATATAAATATAACACCAAAGTGGGTTGTCTCTAGGCTTACATATTGTTTCGAAAACTACGTATGTGAAAAATTAAATAGAGTTAATCACATATTTAAGAAGTAAGAAGTAGTTCAAAGGAGCCGAACGATGGTTTAGCCCGTCCTCGGCAATACGATAGATCTAGAACCTTTCCACTTTAATGTTTTTCCGCCAAGCTATAAAAGGGACCAGCCCGCCCCGAGTTTAGTTAGTTTGTTCTCAGCTCTCTTCAAGTTATCAACAGTGTGTTCAGTGCAGCTTTAGTGAACAGTGCGATTTAGTTCAAGTGCGCCAAAGTGTCTTATGTGAAGAACAGTCTTGTGCCGTGATTAACTAGAGGACAGTGCAGTGCCGTGTTTTTGTGAACTTCAGAGATCGTGAGTGAGTTATTGGACAGTTTAATAAGGAGAACAGTGAAGCTACCAGTGCATACTGTGAGTGGTAGTCAAGAATAATTAACCAATTGTCTAGTGCAATGTAAAATAAATTAAGCAGTGATTAAAACTCTGAAGCTTGTGTGTTTTTAATTTTGCAATTCAAAATAACTCTAATAAACAACGTTTATTACTGATTTTGTAATAAACGTAGCATTATTATACCTTCTTTAGAAGGAATTGTACCACTAGAGAATATGCCATAAACGAAGTAGTCATTATTTTTGTGTGTGTATAAAAGAGTTCCTCCACCTATTCATTGCTCATAAATGGACGCCACTAAAAATACTGGAGTCAGATGGAAAAGAATGTAAAAGAGATGAGAAAGGTCAAGTGGTTGAAGAAAGACACGGCTGCTCAGCTTTTGAAGGACTTACTCTGCATGTCTCTTACTTATTCACCGGCTACTTAAGCCCTATCCTGCTCAACTTACAAAGTGCCTCTTACATCACACACACACACACACACACACCTTTAATAGGAATTCTTTCTATCCATTGAAGCTGTATGTCCTTCAAATTTCTTGTGTTTTGTAATAACTTTTGCACGCCATCTGATCTGGAAATTACGCTTGCATTTCGACACATTTTCCTTCAGCTTTGACCCCTATACTTTTATACTCAATAGTCTAACTTGATCAAATATTTTGAACTTACTGGACAAAATGTGGGATAATAATACTACCATAAGTTACAGCCTTTTAGCATATTTCCTTCAAAGGAATTCAGCAATTGAGGTTGTACGCGTATGACGCGATTTTCGAGGATTTCCTCAAATGTCCATCGATCCTAGTTAAAAATCGACGGAAATGAGTTCCTTTCAAAATTATCTATATATACATACAGACTTCTCTGGTGCCTCTATAGCCATCGCAATTTTTGTCTACTCTTTACCAACCTGGGGATATATAAACTTATTATTTAAAAGTAAAGATCAAGTACTTTCAAGACTAAAGTCGGACCATGGGGAGTGGGGGGGGGGTTATTGGGGTGAATTTTCCAATTATTATTATTGCATCGAAAAATTGTATAGAACCAATTTTATTGAAAATGTATTCAATGTTAACATATATATATTAAGAGTATCATGAATATTAACAAAGATATTTAGATTTTTTAGATTTCAGCCATGAGAACACACCCCACTTCTACTTATGTCATATTAACAATGAGCTGTTATATCATGAACCATTTAATTGGTAGCCTAAATACCATATATTATTTTCATTAAACTTTTAGATGGTGAACATTTTTTATTGTTTTATAACATACTCGATAATTAACTGTTTCATTCAACGCTAGTGATCATATTAGTTCATGGATGAAATTTAGTTGTAAACAATATATTCTTCGTTCAGTTAAGTTAAATTTAATTCATTTGTTTGTAAACATATGTCTGTATATTTATTCTTATTCTTATTTGTCAAAATAGGTACAATATCATTTTATTTTCATCAACTATCCGGCATTTTGCTTTTATTTTCTAATTTTCTACATACTTATACACCAGGATATATATGGTGAGGTGGGCTAGACTAAGAAAGGATCACTATGACCCTCTATCCGCCATTACATAGCAACTGGGGGATTTTGGACTCGAAAATTGTCCCAAATATCTATCAGAAGCGAGAATTTACGATCGTAAATAATTTTCTTAAATACTTGTATGGACTTTAAGAAAAGTAGCTGTAATAATATATAATTAAATATGAAATATTTAGAATGCAAAAGTGACTCGGCACCTGTTGCCATATTAAGAAAATGAATAAAATTTTAAGTCGCATCTAACAAACATTACTTTTAACTACTCGTTGGTAGTCCTCGAAAAAGTACATTAACCGGACATAACTCAAAACATAAAATATAAGCTCAATTGCTAATGGATTGTTTTACAATTTATGATTCTTTACATATTAATGTTCGTACAAACATACTAATGTTAATTTAATGCTAATGTTAATGGTAACCAGTTCTCCAAAAAGGAAATAATATTGACTTTAGAATTTTTATTCGTATTTTTTTTTAGTATCTCATTAATAATGTTTTTAACCTGCATTTGCCTTTGATTTTATTCCTGTATATATTGTTTCATGAAAAAAAATGTTGTGCATTAGTCGTCTTAAATTTATTATTGACTTAAAATGGACAATGAGGGATGCTTATTTTTATTTTGTGTGTGAAGTTGTATTATTTATGAGGGTCTATAAAACGAGTTGTCGTGCTACAAACCTTGGTCTAATAACACAGAAAATGGTATACATTGCTGAAGAAAAATTTGGTGTGTGTGTGTGTGTGTGTGTGTATGTATTTGAAAGATTTTTGAGATTTATTGTATATTAGGGACTCAGGTTAATCATGTGAGTTAAAAAGTTGGCCCAAATCTCACATGGTAAACCTAAAGAGGCGAGTTCGATCCCTTCCTGTGCATAAGGAATTAATTTAGTTTCGTACTCATTAAATTAAATTCCATAGCACCACTCTTGATAGAAAAGGGTGTATCCTGTAGATAACACAACCCAATTAGTAATATTGTTTATTACTAACTTTAATTAATATAATTTATATTATTAATATAATATAATAATATTATATTATATTATTATAATATATTTTTTATAATTAATATTGTTGTTCACTATTCGATAAAATTGTATCCGTAACCAATTTTATGCTATAATTCACTAGCGGACTGTATTTCAAACAGAATAATAATTACAAACATATGATATTTAAAAAGGAAATAACAATAATATTAAATTAAACAGAAGGCTTCGACCGCTGATCCCTCGTAGTGGCAAACAAATATCTTTCTATTAATATAATTTATTTTTTCATGATTGCTTTTAGTTATTCGGGCATTTTATAAGAAATTTCTTGTATTCAATTAATGTTTCTTTTATTTTATGATTTCCTGATTATTTTGTTTTTTGTTGCATTTTCTGTAATGATATTATTTTCATGGTTTTCAGTTTTATTGTTGCGGTTTAATTCGTTTTTTTTTGTGCCTGAACATTATCGCTTTATAAAAAACGCACTAATAAATAAGTATAAAATGATAAGTTAAATAAAAGTTTAATTTGGGGCCACCAGTTTAATTCGAAATTTTAGCAGATTTCCCTTAAATTAAATCAACTATTGACGTAGGGCTCATGACGACAATATAGTACAATTTTCGAAAAATTTCTTCAAATGTCTATCGATCCTACCTAGGAGATGACGAAAATGAGGTCCGTTCAAAATTATATATATATATATATATATATATATATATATATATATATATATATATATTTTCTGTTAACACTCTGGCGGTCGCAATTTTTGTTTAATCGACACCAAACTCGGTATTTAATCGTTTTATGTAAAAAAAGGAAGATCAAGTTCGTTAACGGCTGAAATCGGACCAGTGGGAGGGGGAGTTTAAAGGGGGGATTTTTGAAAATTCGAAATATCTCCGTTACTATACGTCGGATTGAAAAATTGTATAGACTCAATCTTATTGAAAATTAAATTTACTATAAATATTGTTATACACATTTATTCGCTATCTTGAATATTAACCGAGATATTTGGATTTGTATTAAGTGTAACGGACGAGCTATGGTTCCCGCCAAAAGCTATTTCGGCTGTTTCCGTAACTAATCGGTACTCGTATGGAGATTTCTTTATTGTATAACTTTACGTGGGAAATCTGCTTCTTTCTTTTTTCTTGTGTGTAAGTAACCGGCCATTGTACTGAGGGCTTGCTAAAATAATTATTAAAAAAAAACAAAAAAAAAAAAAAACATTTTTATATGACAATCCGAAAATAGCCGCTGTATCGGTTGCTAGGACTGAAGTCTGTGTTAGTACTCGAGGGGGCTAATGGTGTAAGATATACTAAGTTTAGCCTTTTTTCCCAGAAGATCCGATAAGCCCTGTACTAAAGTGGGTCCTAGAATGACTAAGTGTACTTTAGGTTGAGAGCGATTCGTTTGGCGTGCCTTCTATTTGCGCAACTCTTCTCCATATTGCGTTACAGCCGGCTGTGTATATAAAGAGGAAATGGCCTTCTCCTATGTCTGCCGGACGTGCTTCACATGCAAAGAGCAATGCGGTCTGCCGACTTAAGTCTCCGTTTAAGGTCACTACTCATCTACCTCTTTTCTTTTCATAACTAAAGTTGTTCTTTAACAAACTGGAAATTCTTGTGCACTCGTAATTTTTTGATAATTTCTCACTGCCTGGTGCAAATGTTTTTTTTTTTTAAACACTCCAGTAGTCGCGCCCAGCTTTGCTACAAAAGTAGTCGCGCTGTATCTGTCAGAACGAATTTCAATCCCAGTAATAGTATAACCTTAAACTGCAACATATGAAAGGAAATTAAAGTAAAATACTGTTGCTTACGAATAAATTTATTATATGACAAAAAACATTAATTAAAATAACAGAAATGATAGGAAAACGAGTATAATATACATATATACAAAATCGGTCTTCTATATTGACCAAGAAGGCTTTTTTTTTTGGAGATTCATTACTTTTCATTCTTTTGAGTTTATATTTCCGAATTACTTTGTCTTTCTTCAATTTTTTTCTTCTTCGGCTGTGTCCAGGTCTTCATCTCCTATTTCATATTCTACAGCAGGAGGAATGTGATGTACACCACCACTTTCTTCATCCGTGTCTATCTCAAATAATACTCTATGTATTTTCTTCACATCTTCATCATTTGTAACATCATAAAAAATGCTTGGGGAAGACATTTTTGTTCTAGATCAAATAAAATTTAAAATCCCAAGTACAAATTAATAAATTTTGTATTAATTTAAAACAAAAGTGGTCGCGCAGTGTCTCACAGATCTTCTCCCGCCAGTTTAACAAAATAAATTAACTATCATTATTATTGCTATAAAATGTTTTAATTTACATAGTTAATTTAGTATTTAATTAACTTAGTTAATGTTTTAATGTATTGTTTTAGATCGATTTAAAATGAAGGAAAATAATTATAAAATAAACACAAATACTGACAAGAGAGGTCGCGCTGTATCTAGGAGATCGATCGTAATCTGACGACTCTATGTTAAATGCTATAAGGTCTTCACTAGTCTGGCTATGCTCGGCACCCCCTTCTAGGAAGATAGGAAGCACGGCACCAGTCCCTTCGCAAAGGGTGTCTGGCAATAGAATATGAAATCTATCTCACAGATCAGGTGCGACTACTGGAGTGTTAAATATTTCATATTACCGTTATTACAATACACGTTTTTTTAGAGATTGGTTAGACTAAGCAGATTTCCCCTGAAGTTTTACAAAGCTCGATGAATCTACAGACTGGTAATACTTAACAACACCGTGAATATTAAGTTACTAAATGCAAACTGTAATGACTATTAATTTTCAACGGAAGGATCAAAAAGGTCAAACACCTCCACTCTTAATACTTCTTTATTACAGGCAAAGTACTTTCGGGGCGAGCCGTCCCATCATCAGTGCTCTGTGACACAACATTATACTTTCACAAACATGTAATATATATGAATAAATAAATAAATGTAAAAGTCAACGAAGGTAGTCGATTATTAAAAACATTTAAAAAACAAACAAATATATAAAACGCAATGCAACACTTATGACTAAAACATTACAACTAAATAAATATTAAAAGCAATAAATAACAAAATAACTAGGAGATGGAGAGGAACTGACCTAGAGTTGGTCCCTATTGAGCGGACATCTCCGGAACTCTAGGTCAGTTCCTCTCCATCTCCTAGTTACTTTGTTATTTATTGCTTTTAATATTTATTTAGTTGTAATGTTTTACTCATAAGTGTTGCATTGCGTTTTATATATTTGTTTCTTTTTAAATGTTTTTAATATTCGACTACCTTTGTTGACTTTTACATTTATTTATTTATTTATTCATATATATTACATGTTTGTGAAAGTATAATGTTGTGTAACAGAGCACTGATGATGGGACGGTTCGCCCCAAAAGTACTTTGCCTGTAATAAAGAAGTATTAAGAGTGGAGTTGTTTGACCTTTTTGTTCCTTCCGTTGATGATGGACCTCCACCAGCCAGCACAAATCCAGAACTATTAATTTTATTGAAAACTATTTACTGTACCTAGTATTATAAATTATAATGATCCCAAAAACTTAAGATGAGGGAGCGGGTTAAAAGAACATATTTCCATGAATCTCATATAGGTAGGTAGGATTTTAGTTTGGGCAAACAACATCTTGGTTATTATGCCCTTTAGGAAGTGTAAAACTTATTGTTGTCGTTACTTTGTATCTGAGTATATAAATACGCAACAGCAATGTGAAATATGTCATTACTTTCTTTTTTATTCAATTCACAAATAAAGTTTCTTATATCCTGCCATACAATACCTAAATTTTTTAGCAGATTTCCCTTACGGGAAATCAGCTATTGAGGTTGTACTCATGACGGAATTTTCGAAATTTTTCTCAAATGTCCATCGATTCTACCTAGTAGATGACGAAAATGAGGTCCGTTCAAAACTGTATATATATATTTGTCTGTTACCGCTCTAGCGGTCGCAAGTTTTGTTTGAACGGTACGAAACTCGATATTTAGTCGTTTTATCTAAAAAGAAAGACCAAGTTCGTTAACAGCTGAAATCGGACCAGTAGAAGGGGGAGATAATAGATGAGTATTTTCGAAAATTCGAAATATCTCCGTTACTATACGCGATCGAAAAATTGTACAGAATCAATCTTATTGCAAATTAAATTTACTATAAATATTGTTATATACATTTATTAGCTATCTTGAATATTAACCGAGATATTTGCATTTTTATTATATCTGGGCGGATTACGGATGAGAGTGAGATTCCCGCCAAAAGCTAGGTCGGCCGTTTCCTTAACTGTTCGGCTGTCGTGAAATTCGTCTATTGTAAAACTTCACGTGGGAAATCTGCTTAGTTTACGCAGCCCCTGCGTGACGGACTTTTATTGTATAGAGATATCTTCTTTACTAACAATATAATTCTCTACTGCTTGTGGAGTGTCATGTAAGGCCACTCCTTCATTGGTCTTACCTTCATTCTCTCCATCATTCAAATACAAATAATTTGAAATCCTATTTGAGTCAGTTGAAAGACCCTGTAAAACTGCAGTCAGGGATATACAAATTTGTTTGTGAACAATGTGGGGTGTTTTATGAAATTGAAACTAAAATAAGTAAAACATTTTTTTAAAAAAATGCAGAATAAAATTATGTTGAAAATGTACTAAAAGTTAAAAAATAATCCTAGGTACCAGACATAACACCTCTGTAGAAACGAATCACTACTATACACATCATGAGACGAAAGGTGAGAGTTTCGCGAATTGAAAATGTGTGAATGTCGTATTAATAATTTTTTTGTAATTATTCTTTTTTATTTATATCAAAAATAATTTTCATTTATTTTTACTAAACTCATAAAAGTGAACATGATGTCAGTTTTATTTAATAGTAATTTTTTTTCACTCCCATTCCTAATTCATTATGAAATTGAGAGATAATTGGAGTTCTGAGTACACCGTTTGAAAGGTAATTGAATTTTACAACTTTTGTCAGATTCGGCAGTTTGTAGGATCCTTTTTGGAAGAATAGTGATCCTCGAAACATTGTCGCTAACTAGACTTTTTTTAAATTTCTATTTTTTGATCTGTGATCGCGGTGTAAAAAAGTTACTTGTGAACATTGAAAGTGGATACCTTTAGAACGGCATAAGTCCGGAACGGAATGAGATAGAAACCTGCGGTTGGTGGCGTTTAACTACATTTTTGGCGAAGTTTTACCATTTTAAGGATTGTCAATTACTTTTGTCAACGACTTTATAACTAAGTGCGATTTTTCCAGTGGTGGATTTGAAAGCATAGGACGACTCAAGATTTTCATTTATGAGATTTTAAAACTACTCTCCTATTAAAATAAATACACAAATTTTGTCAGAATTACCCATTAGAAACGGCGATCGACACAACAGCATTATACGATTCCATAAATGAAATAGGTGTCTAATACAGTCTTACTCAGGGGAAGTAAAATTTATTAAGCCAAGAAGAACCGTTATAAAACCAGCTGAGACTGTGTAAACTTCAAAATCACCTACCCCATTAATTTCAGAGGGGCGTGAATAAACAAACAGTGAAGATTGTCAAAGATCTTGTATTTCAAAGACTGAACTATCACAAACGCACTTAACGAGGGGAAGTATTACACTGAAAAATATAATATTTCAAACTGAAAACAAATTTCTTCACCGAGGAAGGCTGAAATATGATTCTAGAATTTGCCAATCTAAATTAAGTCAACTATGGATAATTTTAGGTACATTTTATTTGTTTAACCAGAATACGATTGAGTTAAAATAGATCTTAACTGTTGTCCGAAACAATATATGATCTTTTTTTTCTTTAAGGAAATTCCATAGGAACTTGTCACAAATGAATGCGTTCTCACTTAATGAAGTAAGCTTTTTGCCTGGGTTCTTTATGTTTACCAAGTCATATTTCCTGGAAGTATATTCAACGACACGATCATTCCTATTACAGAAGCTTCCAATATTTTCAGAATTTCCCATAACTTTCTGTTCAACATCTTTGGGTGAAATAAATTTCTCCCCAATGAGTGCAGTATTAGTCATTACAACATTGGCCTAGTTTTACTTGGAGGAGGTGTAAACATTGTACTGATATTCTGTTATATAATTGTTAAATATTAATTATGAACATTTCAAATAATTTCACTCATACTATATTTAAAATTATTGTAAAAATAAAAACCTCGATTATCCAGAAAATAATCTAATTTGCACAATGGAAGGGTTAACTATGGTATACAATTAAAGAAGTCCAACCAAAACCCCTATGTCATCATTACTTTCCGAATATATTTTAAATATTTTTTTTTCACAAAACAACTGCTATTTGGTTTATTGATGAATGGAATTGCATATGAAACTGTGAACGAACGAGGAATTCACACAAAATATAGGCCTCTCAATACAGCAAACATGGAGGCTGGACTTCGGGCAATATACACACCCACACACGCACTAATTCGGCTTGACTCTCTGGATCACTGAAAACTCTTCTTGACATAAATACAAATACACTTTTATTTACATACACAAAACAATGACATTGCAAATGGACCATTATATTGTTTTTTTTATAGACCAATAATTAAATTGACTGACAGGTGACAACTGAAACGAACTTATTGTACGATGCCTGTGAAAGAGGTACTCAAAATAAAGTGATAATGCAATTTCGTTCGGGATAATTGAATACAAACTATTCCACTACTAAAATATATTAAAGTATTATGAAGGAGTAGACAGCAGCCACGGAAGTACTAAGACGCACAGCTATGCACTATGTAATAAATGTAATTAACATAAAATTTAAAATTGCCCGTGATAAGTGGACACCACTAGTTGAACTAATTTTAACTTGATTTTAATTGTTGTCTCTTTAAGTGTAACAGACAATTTTCTCAAAGTTTATGAAGCACGCCTTTCCTCAAGATTAATAACAAAGGATTTGAAATAAACTAAAAGTGCATATTAATATTAAGAGAGCTTCTATGGTTAATAGAAATAATTTGTTTGATACAATTATTGGAATAGATCTAATCTCTTATTTGACATATAACGTATTATTTTGTTTGTTATTTAAGAATATATAGGGAAATTAATTAGTAACAATTACCGTAAAACTCCCCAACTTTGTGACAGGCTCACAACTTTGTGACACTCAAGATTTTGGGCATACAGAGCACTCTAGCGGATCTGGGGATTAATACTTCCTTACAAACAGATGCCGCAACCTCTCGGATTCATTTCGGATCTTAAGATTAATCCCCAGAGCCGCTAGAGTGCTCTTATGCCCAAATCTTGAGTGTCACAAAGTTGGGAGCCTGTCACAAAGTTGGGGAGTTTTACGGTACGTGCACTTATAGCGAACCAAAAATATTATCTACGTAACAAATTGTAGTTTAACAGAATACGGACGGATATGAATAAAACATACAATATATATAAACTTTCCAAAAGTTAAATTTCCTGCTCTATTTACTTTATTCCAATTTAATTATATACCTGATTTCGGCATTAATGTTGTTCTTAAGCACAAAAAAAAAAGGTTTAGAAACATTAATCAGTATGTATCTCTTTATTATCCAACTCATGACTGGCCAAGAAAAAAAAGCCTAACAACTACAAACTTACAAAACATGTGTTTTACACCTAACCTATAAAGAGAGATATAAATATTCCAAAGAGATATAAACACAACAATCCTTCATTACACTCCCTAACAAATGTATAAATAAATACTGTGAAACATGAGATAGATGTGTTTCAATGTATGACTTACAATGAATTTTTTTTATTTATTTATTAACGTCCACTTTTTGCAACTTAGGCTAATCGGGACGGGTTATCTACAGGTTACCACCCTTTTCTAGCCAGGGTGGGATTTTAGTACGTTATTTAATGAATTGACTTACAATGAAGTATAGTTTCAGAAAGGATGTCCAACTCAAGATTCGTATTTCTTGATCGATCCCCTCGATTAGCGCTTGTGGATATATATATATAATGAGGGATGTAAACAAGTTTTACCGGATCTTCTAACAAGCATTGACTTCTGTACGTTGGGAGTGAATTTACAGATCGCACAACAGTACCTCTTAAAAAATTGAAAATACTCAACACCGTATTTGAATAAGAAAAAATAGGACTATCTATTAGTTTTCTAAAGATTGTAATATTACAAGAATAAATTCTTGTTTTTCCTCGAAAACAAATATTCAAGATTTTAACAAGCACTGCAAGAGCTCAAGTGGAAAATACTTTACCAGTCTCCTTGATAAAGTTTTTGTAATTATTTTGCAAAAAACGAGAAGTATGGCTCACTTTTAATAGAAGGTACGAGATATTTTTTCTCCACTAATGGAGGAACGTAGATTATTCATACTTCAACAAATAATACTGTTTGTTCAGGAAAACATGGATTTTTTTCTTCTTAGTTTAGCAGCACCTCTAAAAACACCATTCTTTCCACGCTGATTTTATTTAAAATAGCCCTACATGTTTCCTGGCTTAAATACCACCTCTTCAGGCCTTTCAGTTATGAAGTGCTCGTTCCCTCTTTATATTTATTGGGAAAGTAGAAGTTTGTTTATCACAGTCGAGTGGTTTTCCTCTTTCCAGTAACGCGATTATATGATAAAGAGCAGAATTGGGAAAAATTGTAATTACAATTACAAGTTATAACTACATTAGTTGAAATATAGTTACAATTACAACTACTAATGTAATAACTTATTGATAGTGGGCAACTACATTTTTCAACTAAAGTAATTGTAATTGAAATTTCACAACTACAGTTAGTATTTGAGAAAATCAGTAAGTAATTGTAACTAGTTGTAGTTGCAACTACAGTTACTCGGGTAATTATTTTAAAAACTGTGTGAAACACTAACTGAAGTATTTGAGGCTGTTAAGAAAAACTATATCCAATGTCTTTATATTCAAAAGTTTATTATATTACATTTACTACATTATTATAATAACTGAAAATATTTTTAATGCAAATAAATGAAAACTAACGAAAATAATATGTAAAGTCCTTTTTATATTTTCCCGAGTCGAATATATTAAATAATACTTTTAAACTTTAAAATTTAAACAAATAAGCCATTAAAATTACCCTTAACTCAGAATTTTGGTCAGACTGGCTATTTGATTTTGTGACGATTGCCTTCGCGGCAAAAGAAAATATTCGCTCTATTGCTCTACTCCAAAAAATAAAGAGTTCTCGTCCTCACTATCACTTTCCCTGCCACTCATTGTAATTTATTTCAAAAATCTTTTGTCACCGATGACTTGTGACGAATATGGAAGAAGACAGACTGTAGTGCCCTGTGAGATTGAGAAGAGGCGATCCTCGGAACAAGAGAGTGTGCTGATAGGAGCGTCTACCTTCATTACTTCTTACATATTCTGTTTGACATATTCTGTGCACCAATTGAACATGGCTCGTCTCAGATGAGCCATTCAGCACCACCACGAATGGAAATATTTATATAGAGGTGAACAAAATATGTACGCTCTTTGGAACGTAAAAAAACAGCTGATCTATATGTAGTTGTAGTTATTACTCAATAACTACGGTTACAATTACAACTACTGATTGTAATTATTTTTATAACTACTTTTTATTTCAACTAATAGTTGGATTTATAAATACCAACTACAATTACTGTAATTGCGAGACCAAGAAAATGCAACTACAGTTACCAACTACATTTTAGTAACTGTAGTTGCAATTACGAGTACATAATTAGTATTTATTAGTGGAAAAAGTAGTTAATTACAAAAGTATTCAATTACTGCCCAACTCAGATAAGGAGTTATATTTTGCTAATTTAGTGTTGCGAAATATGTTTCTTGACGGATTTTGTTGCTACTTGAAAATTACGTTTATTTAATCATGTTTTTAAGAAGTTCAAAGAAAATGAGGGCATCCCGGCAAAGGATTGGCGTAGATGGAGCCAGGATGAATCTAGAACCTTCTAGGTAACGAACTCGGCTCCTACCCATCAGCGAGCGAGCTGGCGCCTGGAACCTACTAGACCCGACGCCAGGATATATAAAGTCGGCCAGCTCGCCCGGCAGTTCAGTTTTCAGATCAAGCATCAGTGATTTGTGAGTTATTGTGATGCATAATAAGTACTTGAAGTTAAGAGTGTATTTAGTATTTAGTTGTGAAAACTAGATTACAAAGTGTGTAGTGTGTCGTCAAATAAATTGTGAAGTGATAAAAACGTTAAAGTTTGTTTATCTGATTTTTCATTCAGAAGAACCCTAATAATCAACGTTTATTATTTTTATCACGAACGTAACAATATATATATATATATATATATATAAAACTTATTTGCTTCAATTTTCAGATTTTCAGAAGTAGTCTTTTTCAATAATTTCTTTGAATAAATATTTGGGTAACAGAAGAATTTCGTTTAGTGAAGCTGCCTTGGCGTGGGTAAAGCTAAACGTTTCCTCAATTACGGAAAACATAACAATTGAAGAACAGCAATAGTTTACCCAGATTAGTTCGATAATATTTATTATGCCCTCCTTCCCTATTCCTCGTCAGATTTCAGTGGTTATTAACATAGTATTTAATTTTGTATACAAAAAAAATATCGAGTATCGTATGGATGAAATAAGCAACAATTCAATAAGTTAAATGTTAATCGGAGGAGTCAAGAACGTATTTACAAGTATATTATTTAGAAAAGAACTGTTAAGAACAATGTTTGGTATTTAAGCTTGTCCAAGCTTTATGATACATTCACTTATTGTTAAAGTGCGAAAAGTATGTTTTTCTATATGCTTTTGAACGCACGTAACTCCTGGGTAGGATCGATGGACATTTGAAAAAATATTTCGAAAATCTCGTCTTGGCTACATACTTAAGGGAAATCTGCTAAAACAATCTTTTCACCTTGAAAGGTCCTGTTAGTCTTATTAACTCTGTTCTTCATTAATTTTTTATCTTTTTATTTCACATGGATTTATTTTTTCTGCCTGCTATGATTGAAGTAAATTAAATTATAGGTTGCATGCAGTGGTGTCTTTTATTTACTATAAACTTTGTTACTGAATATTTAACTGTACGGGTTCATGCGTTTGGTGAATTCATGATTTTGATTTGGATTCAATTTCACTGACTAAAGAAACGTTTTAATACAGAGGGTGTTTTTCTGATATTATTGTTTTGTAGAGCTTTTTGTCTATTTCAAGCATTAAAGGTATATATAGTTGCTTTGACGCAAATTGCGTTAAATGACGGAGTAAAGTATGTATTCAAAATTGTTAATGCAAAATGTCAATGTACTTGTTCAATGATTTGCTTTCCTTGCCTTGTTCACTGAACAACATTCGGAGCAAGATTACGCCATTACATTTCATTGAATCGATAATGCATCGGCATTTAGAACTCAGGTTAAACATTAAATTATTTATCAGCTTTAAAATTCTATTGACTGCATGCAAATTCGAGGTGAGAATTCAATTAAAGTGTGTTAACGGTAGTTAAACCATTAAACACAAACAAATAATGGTTTTTGAACTAACAATGCCAATTGTTATTTGTCTAGTTAAATTCCTCATTAAAATTAGCCTGAGTAAAACTACTTTGGTTTTCACCATGTTAATTTATTTTGTGTGGCCCAGTCATGGGGTTTAACATTCATTTTTCTGTCATTTCAATTACTTAAACATATTTATAGTAATTTCCTATTTATTTCAAAAGAAACTTGGCTTGCTTTGAACGTTTGTTTACTTAGTTAAGAATGTGCTTTCATAGGTTTCGTCACTGGTCTGAATGTTCTTCTTTTCCAAATCGGGTTTCTGCTCCAGTTGTCTTCTCGTCATGCTTCATTGTGCTAATTTTCAGTAGCTCTATGGATGCCTTCTTCAGGCTATACCTCGCAAATATTGTCGATCCGGGAGTTTTGCAAATTGGGGTCCAAAGTATTTATTTACACCCCAGAAGCCGAGCACCCGGGACGACGATAGTGACGATGTATGAGGAGGGTAGCCGAAGAGGTCTGAATGTTCTTCTTTTCCAAATCGGCTTTCTCCTCCAGCGGTTTTCCTCTTTCCACTGTACTAGTTTTCTGTAGCTCTACGGCTGCTTTACTATTTGAGGTGGGTGAAGACCGGTGTGTGGACGGATTGATTAAGGGAACAGAATCTTTGATGGTAAGATGGGCGGAATAGATGAGGTAGCCGTCAAAGGTTATACCATTACAACAGATGGATCAGGAGATTGATGGAGGAATTGTTGAGAAAAAAGGATTTGGGAAGAAGAGAGTGTTTATAGAAGGAACTGACGAACGCGTTGGTCTTGGAGGGGTTCAGACGGAGTTTAGGGACAGGAGTTGGCCAGCAATGACTTAGGCAGCGGATTGGGCAAGGAAGAGGGCGCTGGTGGGTTTGTGAAACTCGCTTATAATCGCTTTGTCGCCTGCTTACGCCACTATTTATTGACCTTCATGTTCCAGTGAAAGAGACTCATCGCCGATCGCAGATATCTTCGTGCATCCGCCTGATGGTTTCATGCCACTGAAGGTTGTCTCCCACTGCCTCATTTGGTAAAAATTTGGATAGTAATAGAATTGAGGAGATAATGGTGGTTGTGATTACTAGTCCACTATCAAGCGTTTTGAAAGAAACTCTGCTGCTTTATAATGTTCAATATGTATTGTGGTGGTGTTTTGTGGCCAGGGGATACCTGTAGAACTTGGAAACGGAGGTGTCTGCAGGTGCCGTGATGATTTTGTTCAACGCATCTACTTCAGCTTTCAATGTCTGGGCGTTACTGATATTATTGAACGCCGGTGTTGTGTCGTACATAAGGGACTTGTAACGTTTCCTGCCCGTCTTATGAAACAAGAAAGAGGATGTTTTAGGTTTGGAGTTCAACCTCGCAATTCATATTAGAACTGGCCGGTTATCACTATTGACAAAGTCCAAAGCGATACAATTCGTAACTATGGGTGGATGCGGGTAAATTGGAGATTTTCAGCAATCATTCTCGTTTCTAAATTGTGGATATTTGGGTGCCCGACGGTGAAGCCAGATTTCACTTTCGTCGTTCCAGGCATGTTGGTTGAGCGATTGTTCTCGGAAAGGACGGCTGGCGTTCAGATTTCCGACGAAAATATAATTCCTGTAGGTCATTGATTGACTAAACAGGTTTTGAAAATGGTTTCTTCGACGTCAGGCCACCTATACAGGCCGGTGAGAGTATAGGTCTCACTGAACTATTTTGATGGTAACCAGGTGTTGCTTCTGCGAAACTGGGGATACTATTGGGTAAATCATCTTAAACCGAGTACCTTGTCTCACCAAAATGGCAACTCGTCCTACTTTGTTAATGACACTATAGCCGCCTCCCTATAGTCGTCGGAAGGGGCGAAGTGCATATTACTTAATATTGCCAAGTTCCGGCTGGCGTCGGGTAGGAGAATTTACGTTGAAATTAAGCAGGGCATAGAGTCGGGCCATTATTTGGCGAGGGTAGTGAGTTCACCGTCTTGAAGACAGTGTTCATTATGTAATTGAGTTTACTTACCCATTACGGGATTCAATAGTATTGTGCTGATTAGGGGTTAGGGTTAGCAGCGGGTTGTAGGTAGGAGAAGAAATGTGGTTGTAGAGGCTGATAGAAGAGGGTGACAGGGGCGGGAATATAGGAAGGCTCCTTGTGCTGCTGATTATTGGTAGGGTACTGCTCTGGTTGATTCTGTGTACAATATCCACCTGGTGTACGCAGGAGTAATAAGAGGCAGGGTGATCCCCATCTCAATTAACACATCATAATTTATTTACTATGATATATAATTTATTTTTTCTTGGGGTCACGCCTATTGGTTGCTGAGGTGCACTGATCTGATTGGAGTAAGAAAGGGGTTGGCTCGGGGAGGGGCCGTTTGAAAACATTCAGTTCCTCGTATATGTGGAACTGTCTGTTCCTACCTCAGCTGACAGGTTGACCTTTTGGGGCTGTATGCTAGTCCAGTGGATATCAGATTTCCTTGAATCTCAGGGCTGTAGGGCACCTTGGCTCTACACTAACAGCTCGAACCTTTTGGGGCACTGTCTGAAGGAGGCAGGGTGTCCGCCTTCGCTGTTGGCACACCTTAGTTTGGTAGTCTTTCTAACGCACACTCGTGCAAATTGGTTTTGCGAACAACATACACACTTCACTTTAAGTGCGTGTTTGTCTTTTGTATGGCCGAACGCTTAGAATCTAAAATATTGAGCGTCGTGTATTTCTTGAAATAGATCTTAATTTGGTCGATCAATTCAATCTCCCGTAGCTTGTCTAGGGTCATGCCTTTGTTGAAGGTCACTAGGACCGAATATTTGTCCGTGTCTTTGTCCTAGCTCGTATGTGCGGGCCATCCTACTTTTGTATTTAAGGTGAGAGCTGTTAATGGCAGCGCAAATACTGTCTATAGGGTGGCCGGCGTCCAGCTCTATTAATAAATATACTTTATCTCTAAGGGTGCTCTTTGGTATGAATGTTTGATGTTGTATGTTTTCCCTCATTGCGATGAGTGTTTTGGTGTATTTTTCTGAGTCTTTTGTGAAGATATTGTTGCCTTTTGTATCGTATATTCGGTGATTTGTAGGGAGATTAGTCTGTGCCTGAGTTGGGCAGTGTCTGGGGACAAGATAATTGGTGGTGGTGTTAGAGTCTCAAGGGTGGCGTTCTCGCTTTTTGTTGTGGTCTGTTGTGTTGGCTTTGCTTTCCGTAGCTTGGCGGTGTGTTTCTTGGATGGGTAGATGAATATCTCACTATCCTTTTGATATTCCGACTCATCGGTCGATGAGCTGGAGGAAGTGTCTTTTGGCCTTTTATTCATTTTAGGCCTTTGGGGCTTAGGTGCCGAAGCTTGTGGTCTAGCTAGTGTGTCCTGCTCCATGGGAGTAGGGGCTTCTGTGTTCTTAGGAGAAGCATGTAGAAAATCCCGGTGTGAATGTGTGCGTTCCTCGCCTGTCTGTTTGGGTGTGAGGTGCTGTGAAAAAGTGTTAACGGAGTCGTGGGCATATATGATGGTCAGTGTAGGGATGTGCAGAGTAGTCGCAATTAGGGGAGAGTTTATGCCCCTCAAGTCAGATTACCTGACACCAACTGAGGGGTGGGCCTATTGCCCCGGAAGGAGCCGAACCTCTAACTAATTCTCTTGAGTCCCGGCTGTGCGTTAAAGATCCGGGGTGAATATAACTGCTACTCTCTTCTTATGTATACTCTTAGGAGCTGGCTTAATCAGCCGAATAGGTGCGCTTGTCGGCAGAACTAGGCAGAGACCCCAGTTGTCCTTATGGAAAATTCTGTCATGAGTACAACCTCAATAGCTGATTTCCCTTAAGGGAAATCTGCTAAAATAGGCGAGGCTGAAGGAGGGACCACGAGTGGACCGGATCTCTTTGAAAAGAAGGACAACCGTAGAAAACGAAACGAATTTGGACCTTTGACCACCTAGGCACAAATAACCCTCGTGAGTTCAGTGCCTAATGACAATAAAAAATAAATAAAGCGTTGCCTTTATTCTCACATGGTAATCCCAGAGTGGCGAGTTCGATTCCCGCCAGGGAAAGTGAATTTATTTAGTGACAGAATTAATTAAATAAAATACTTAGTCCCACCCTGGCTAGAAAAGGGTGGTAACCTGTAGATAACGCGTCCCAATCAGCCTTAGTTGCAAAAAGTAGAAGTTAATAAATAATTTAAATTTTAATGTATTATAGTCAAATATTGGGCTCACAGGTTAGTCTAAACTCCGACTAAAATGTTGAAAAACTAAAAAGACATAGTTTTCAATGTTTAGTTTCGCCCTACATCTTTTCTTACACTTTTCACTTTTATTAGGTGTATCTATAAACATCTTGGCGCCATTCAAATATAATGTTGAGTCTGCAATGTAATAAATAGAGAAGAGTATTTGAAATACGCTCTTTCCAGGAGACCTGTGAATTTCCTATTGGGCTCACTAATTAATAAATTTTAAAATATACACTAATATCCGTGGAATTCTTACAATTTACGCAAAGAATTAGGGGCTTGTTTTAATTTTTTTTTTTAAGCGGAGTCGTATTTTAATATTTTAACCCAAGCCTTTCATACTTCTAGCCGTATGGATCACATCGAAATTATTCCATTATCCTGTATTAGGTTTAATTGACAGATTTATGTTGCATGTTGGTGATAATTCTATGGAAACCATTAGCAGGCAGTACATCAGTAATCAATTGTATAATATGGGAATGAATGGTGTATGTAGAGAATTGGTTTTCATTCCTATAAAATACACATTTAAACCTTAATTGAATATAAATGTAGAATTATGCTATGGGAAAATATATTATTTATTCAAGGGGTGCTCAGGTTAGCCATGTAAGTTAAAGCGTTGACCTTAATCTCACGCGGTAAACGTAGAGTGGCGAGTTCGATTCTCGCCTGGGCAAAAGAAATTATTTATATCCGGGGTGAATATAACTGCTACTCTCTTCTTATGTATGCTCTTAGGAGCTGGCTTAATCAGCCGAATAGGTGCGCTTGTTGGCAGAACTAGGCAGAGTCCCCAGTTGTCCTTATGGACAGGAAGCTATTGTTCCTTGAGTTTTCTCAATGCAGGTAGTTCCTTCCCTGGATTCTGTATGGTCATGCCCGTACTTCCCGATGGTATTTATAGGGCGGGCCACCCCCTGCCCACACTCGGTGTTCATGAGTTGGCCGGTCAGGTGCTACTCCTTTGACCATATAGATTCCTTCGGCGTTTATCGGTGGTGGTTACCAGATCTCATAAAATGAACCCGTAAACTAAGTTATTTACCATTTTCAATTGCTGCAGCGCCATATTCATGGATAGCATGATAATTACTGTACAATTCATAAACTTCTTCATTAAATTATGATCTTCTTCAATAACACGGCTAATCAATGAGTACTGAAATACTCTCCGATATCCAAAAACGATGTTCGTATATTACTGAAAAGATTAAACTATCGGCTTAAGGAAGGTTAAAAAATAATAGTTATAGAAACATCCATGTCTCTGTTAGAAACTAAATAGAAACGCAATTTTTCAGATCCTCGAGGATTATTGTGAAAATTAACTTTAAGAAAATTCCTACATTTTTTCAGTCTAACCTTAAAAAAAATATTACAGCTGAATTTCTGAGACATTATATTTCTAAGCGTAAAGAAACGTTTTTAGAAAACAATATTTAATGAGGAAGAGGGTCTAAGTTGATGTCTTGATTTAATTCAATTAACCACCCATTTACGAAAATTAAACTCCAACAAAGGAATTTGAGATCTGTTGACAAACTCCATCATTCTTTTTACAGTTTAAGAGGACTAATCATTTACCCATTTTCTTTTCATAGATGAAGCTATTCTTCAAAAACTGAAAATTCTTTAGATCAACGCAGGAAATTGTATATTTTCTTTTTTATTGCCAGTATAAGAAAATTTTGAATTTTTATAACATAAAAGTGCCCGTGAAACTAAATAGATTTCTCACATGCTTAAATAAGGTTATACTGATGATCTCATCTCAGTATTTATTCTCCTCTTCTCATGTAGTATGAAGCCGATATAAACAGGACTTAAAATGTTAGCTGAGTATGAGATACTACGAATAAAGTGTTGCAAGATATAACAACACATTATTAAAAGTCCGTTACGCAGGGGCTGCGTAAACTAAGCAGATTTCCCACGTGAAGTTATACAATAGAGAAATCTCCATACGAGAGCCGAACAGTTACGGCCGAACTAGCTTTAGGCGGGAAACTCACTCGTCCGTAACACTTAATAAAAATGTAAATATCTTGGTTAATATTCAAGATAGAGAATAAATGTATAGAGCATAATTTATAGTAAATTTAATTTGCAATAAGATTAGATCTATACAATTTTTTGATCCGATGTATGGTAACGGAGATATTTCGAATCTTCGAAAATCCCCCCCCCCCTCTTAACTCCTCCCTCCCACTGGTCCGATTTTAGCCATTAACGAACTTGATCTGTCTTTTTGCATAAAACATTGAAATATCGAGTTTGGTAACGATCAAACAAAAATTGCGACCGCTAGAGAGTTAACAGAACACTCATATCTCTCTCTCTCTCTCTCTCACACACACTTATATATATATATATATATATATATATATATATATATATAGTTTTGATCGGACCTCATTTTCGTCATTTCCTGGGTAGGATCGATGACATTTGAAGAACGTTTTCGAAAATCGCGTCATGAGTACGACCTCAATAGCTGATTTCCGTTAAGGGAAATCTGGTAATATAACTTGTGCTGGATTGGGGTTTCAATGCTAATATCTCAGTTAATATTCAACATAGAGAACACTTGTAGAATAGAACAACGTTTATGTTATTATTCATTAACAATAAGCTATTAACACATACTGTTCTCATTGAACTTTTACGTTTTGAGATAAATGCAAATACGTGACACACGTGGGAAACCTGCTTAGTTAACGCAGCCCCTGCGTGGCGGACTTTTATCTTCTACTATAGTCATGACAAATTTTTCACCTTGTCTTGCTGATTTCGAGTCATGGAAAATTATATTTTCACGCTTTCCATGTACTAAAATACAATCCATATTTCTAAACGTACTTTAGTTATTATAAGATTGACCTATGGGCTGGTGTGATAATGGTCCATTTATGTGTATTTAGCCACACCTCCAGGGTCTTATTGGGTCAGGGCTCTTCAAGCAGAACCTAACGACCCTCCATTGTAGTTAGGGTCAAGTGTAGATGTAGTTTGAGGCCTAAGTACCCCCCGCAAACGACTGTATCCCTTCCCCACCGTATACTTATTAAGTCCTCCAAATGGGCTTTTCTCTCTCCTAAGCCCTCTCTCTCTCTCTCCTCGTCCATCCTCTCTCAACTACGGCAGAAAATTAAGTGTGTGTTCAACAGAGTCATGTTTTTTTTATTATTTTTTTTAGGAAAACCTTGAAATTAACATCGTTAAAATAATAAATCTCGAAACATCCACCACTTTTTCTAGAAGATTAATTATGCTACAGGGACACTTTTAAAGAGGAATATTTGTGGGGGTGGGCGGTTAGCTTTTGCGGTAAAAATAAGAGAGCATTAGACTGAAATAAAAGAGATAAATCAATAATAAGAAAGCACTAGCCTGAAGTATTTACTATTTTATGGAAAGATGAGGGTGAATAATACAAGTCACTATTTGAGTTCTCCAAATTTCAAAATATATTAAATAAAGAACAGCATATAAATATAACCTTATAGTAAAGAATCTTCTGTTCGGTTATAACAGAAAGAGACTAACTTGATACAATTTAAACCTGAAAAGAATACTTATTTAGGGACTAACCTTAAATCTAAGAAAACAAACATTAACTTATTGATAAAGATGTGATAAGAACAAGAAACTTTAGCTTTATGAAATATGACTGTACAACATAAGGATGTGATAAAACCAACGAAACTTTAACTTTATAAAATATGACTGTACAACATAGACAGAACAAAATGGCTACCCTTTGTTTGGATTGTACACTTTAGAGGCAAGCCAATAATATATATATATATATATATATATATATATATATATATATATATATATATATATATACACTAGATAATGATTGAAATGTCCTATATCATGAGTACTCATTTAATACGTCGATATTGCTAGCATTATAATAGAGAAAAGTCCCCCTGCGTGACGGACTTTTCTCTGCTTAAACTAAACAGATTTCCCCCGTGAAGTTTAGTAATAGATAAATATACATACTGGTAACACAACACCACCGTGAATAAATACAATCAGAAATAAGGAATTTTTCATCCAATTTCAATAACCTGCCGACAGGAAGCGTTAGGTTAGAAATGTAAACACACGGGTAGGTTAGAATATAACACATTAATTTTATTGAGAACTATTTACTATATCTAGTACTGTAATCAATAATGAGTCAGAATAATTGTTATCTTAATCAACAAAATTTTAAATAGTAGTCCAAAACTTTAAGGGGGGTTGGGGGAGTCACCAGGGCATATTTGCAAGTATCTCGTATAATAAAGGTCTCTTGAATACAATTTTTGGTATTTAAACTTCCAATAATGTCATTTATTATGTAGCAGAGTATTGTTTACGTAAAATGAGTAGAAGTTGCGGTATGCTGAAAACTGAAAAATGCAAATATCTCGGTTAATATTCAAGATAGAGAATAAACGTATATAACAATATTTATAGCAAATTTAATTTGCAATAAGATTGGTTATATAACATTTTTCGAGCTGATGCATAATTACGGAGATATTTCGAATTTTCAAAAAACCCCCCTCCCACTGGTCCGAATTCAGCCATTAACGAACATGATCTTCCTTTTTACATAAAACGATTAAATTCGGAGTTTGGCAACGATCAAATAAAAATTGCGACCGCTAGAGCGTTAACAGACAAATATATATATATGTATATATATATATATATATATATATATATATATATATATATATATATATACAATAAAGATATATATATATATATACAATAAATATATATATATATATATATATATATATATACTAGCTAAGGTACCCGGGGAAATCATTCTTGACTTACCAATGATGGTATTTGGATACCATCATTGGGTAGGACTTCAATGTGTAGAATTACACTTCCCTTCACGACATAATGATTTTCCGAAATAGCCAACCCTGAAGGTTACCTTTTGGGGATTAATAGAATAGAAATTTTATTTTTGAAGGATAAATGAAAATGTGTTCCTAATCTATCCCTCTACACTTTTTGACTCGCCGTTTTTCAATAATTCATACCATAATCATGGGTAGGATTTATTTCAATTAAAGATCATCTATAATGAACATATTTCCTTTCAAAAGCCAATCCGAGCTCACATAGTTTAGGCAAAATTTTGCACGTAAGATTATATTTGTAATAGTGAATCTCACTGGGAATCAGTTCCAGTAATGCCAGACGGGAAATAAGTAAACTCAATTAACTGGTAAGGCTCCCGTCATCTTCCACTTCCACATGAGACTTCTCAACATACTTCTACTTTCTAATTATTGATTCAAAACATTATTTTAATAATTTATCTACCCAATGGAATTAAATAATAGTGGTACCCTGAAAATATCATATCGAGTTTAAACGCATATTTGTTTTTGTCATAATGACTTTACCATTAACGTTTAATAGTTATGATATTACATATTTGTTTCAATATCATCAAGGTACATTATACAAATTAAATAATGGAAATGCTCTTGTAGTTTATATTTCTATTGGAAATAAATAACAAAGTTATTTTCTAGGAAAAATAAATAAATGAGGAGGGTGTGAAGAAGATTTATAACCTCACTAATCCGAATCATACTTTGAACTATCATATAAGACGAAAACATAACATCATTTGTCATAGTATTCATTTATTAAACCCCTTAAATAAGTACTAATATAATTATTGACTCCCGTTTAGCGAATATCCCGTGTTTACTTCATTTTACGACAAAAGTGAATGCACACAAAAGTTACTCTAAATAACAAAGTAAACGACTTTTGTTATGTGCAAGTTTGCCGAAAAACAAATAGAAAATAAAAAAAGCCAGTTTTTCATTTCAGCTTCTCTTATAATCCCCACTCCCCTTTGAGCCTAAATTGTTTAATATATCTTATAATCATGGAAGAATTAATGCTAATTCACATACCGAGTTCTGCTAAGTTCGGTTCAATCGTTAGTGCCCAAAATATTGTTAACTCCCGCTATAATTTTTAGCAAATAACCCCTTTATACATCGGTATATGACGAAAGTGTATATAATAAAAGTTACTCTAAATAACAGTATAAATAACTTTTGTTATGTGAATATTTGCCAAAAAACCAATAGGAAACGATATATCGCTATTTTTAATTTCAGGCTTCCCTTACAACCCCCACTCCTGTTCGTCTCACAGAATATTATTATAGCCTAAAGTCTAAGTTGGGTTAGTAGTAATATACATACCAAGTTTCATAAAATTCGGTTCAGCCGTTTATGCGTGAAAAGGCAACAAACAAACAAACATACACGAAAGAAACAAAATGCAGTTATGGTGTCTATGATATGTGAAACGAATAGTTATTGCGAAATTTCGCGAAAAAAATCAATGTACAGACAGAGGTTACAATTTTATATATGTATATATATATATATATATATATATATATATATATATATATATATATATATATATTTAATTCTGAACGGACCTCATATTCGTCATTTCCTGGGTAGGATCGATGGACATTTGAAGAAATTTGTCGAAACTCGCGTCACGAGTACGACCTCAAATGCTGACTTCCCTAAAGGGAAATCTGCTAACAAGAAGTGGGGGTTTACTGAAGGCTGGAAGGTTGTCTCCATCTTGAGAGCTACACATAAACACAACAATATCGATAATATATGTATACGCCATAAAACATCAATAAATAAAAACACAAAAAATAAATACTCTACACCTATTACTAGACCGATTACAGCCATTAACGAATATGATTGATTGAGTTGACTGAAACTGCCGAATATCCAGTACGGTATATATTAAATAAATATTTCCGAGTTAACATATAAAATGTTAATTGGTGAAGTCACCGCCCAACGTACTTGCATGTATTTCATCTGGTAAAGATCTGTTGAAAATAATTTTAGGTATTTAAGCCTTTAATAAAACGTTTCATGATATGCTCGCTTATTGGTAAAGTGCGATGAATAAAAGTCCGTCACGCAGGGGTTGCGTAAACTAAGCAGATTTCCCACGCGAAGATTTGCAATAGATAAATATACATACAGATAACACAACCGTGAATGCTCAGTTAATGTACAATACACGGCTAAATTGTAAACAAACAGGTCAGCCAACCTCGTAGCGCTGCATCGATAGACAGGAAATACAAAAAATTAAGGAAATATATCTGAATATAACATAATTATATAATTTTATTGAAAACAATTTACTAAAGCTAGTGGTTTAATTAGTAATGAATCAGAATCAGTTTTATCTCAATCACTCAAATTTTACTAATCCAAAAACAAAGGCAGGGGATGGGGTCAACAGAACGTACGAGAGCTTTCTGAGTTGATTGTTGTTCCTTTTGGCATGAAATCAACCAGCAGAACCCCGTTCCGGTCCCAGAAAACGGTGGCCATAACCTTTCCCGCTGACTTCTCCGTCTTGAAAAGCAGTCGTCAGTTGGCTTCGTGACGTAGCGGGAGAGTGGTACGGCACCGGCATTAAAAAGCTGGTAAACAGAATGCAAAAAGTTATTGATCGTCAAGGTGAATATGTAGAAAAATAGGTAAATATTCAACCCTTCCAACGATGTAACCAAAGTTGTAAATAAATTAAATTTTCTATGAAAAAAAAAATAGGAGACCTTACTTTTCAATACGCCCTAGTATTTGCATATATCTCACAAAGTAAAAGTTCAATGAAATAATATTTGGTATTTAGGCTTCAATTAATATCTTTTATTATATAACAGAGCATAGTTTATGTAACACTAGTAGAAGTGGGGGTTTACTGAAGACTGAAAACTGTAAAGTTCAAATATCTTGGTTAATATTCAAGATAGAGAATAAATGTATATAACATTATTTATAGTGCATTTACCTTTCAATAAGATTATTCCTATAAACTTTTTCAATCCGACTTATAGTAACGGATATATTTCGAATTTTCAAAATTCTCCTGCTCTAAACACCCCCCCCCCCCCGACCCCCTGGTCCGATTTTAGCCGTTAACGAACTTGATCTTTCTTTTTACATAAAACGACTAAATATCGAGTTTGTTGCCGATTAAACAAAAAGTGCGACCGCTAGAGCGTTAACAGACAAATATATATATATATATATATATATATATATATATATATATATATACAGTTTTGATCGGACCTCATTTTAGTCATCTCCTAGGTAGGATCGATGGACATTTGAAGAAAAAATTCGAAAATTCCGTCATGAGTACAACCTCAATAGCTGATTTCCCTTCAGGGAAATCTGCTAAAAGGGAGGGGTTTTAAGACACAAAAACTATAAAATGCAAATATCTCAGTTAATATTCAAGATAGAGAAAGAATGCGCATAATAACATTTGTAGGACATTGCATTTGTTATATACAATTTTCGCATCCCATGTATAATAACAGAGATACTTTGAATTTTCGAAATTCCCCTTCCACTAATCCAATGTCAACCATTTCAACCATTAACGAACTTGTTATTATTATTATGGGGGGTGTTTACTCAGTGAAAACTGGAGTAAAATCCATATCGGGGGGAAATCCAACCGATATGGCGTTTGTGATTGTGACATGTTATGGGGAATTTAAAAATTTTCGCACGATTCTGGTAGTATCAAGAAGTACCCCTTGCTGTGCTTCTTTTATAATTGTTGTTGGCAGATTCAAGTTCTTGGTGCCTGCTATCGTTGTTTTTGGCACGAGTCCATTTGAACTTACTATAATAGGCGTAACTATGGCAGATTTCAGTTTGTATACCTCTTTAAGCTCGATAGCCAATTCTTGATATTTTCTTAATTTTTCGGTATGGGATTTTCGAATATTCTCATCATTGGTTAGGAATATACGAGACACTACTGTCCTTGAGGATATGACGTCTGTATGATCTGGAGGCAATCACTTGGTCTTGGATAGCTGTAATGAAACCTATTTATTATTATTATTTATTAATGTCCACTTTTTGCAACTTAGGCTAATCGGGACGGGTTATGTACAGGTTACCATCCTTTTCTAGTAAGGGTGGGATTTTAGGATGTTATTTAATGAATTTCGTCACTAAATAATTTCCTTTGCCCAGGAGAGAATCGAACTCGCCACTCTAGGTTTACCATGTGAGATAAAGGTCAACGCTTTAACTCTCATGGCTAACCTGAGCCCCTACGAACTTGTTCATTAATTTTACCTAAAATTTTTAAATATTTGAGTGATAGAGAGTTTGGTTACGATCAAGTAAAATTTGCGAACCATCCTTAAGGGAAACCTAAAAGTATAGTCACTTTTAGGTTTCCCTTAAGGGAAATCAGCTATTGTTATAATACTCACGTCGCAATTGTTGTTTCTATTTCTACAAATACCCATCGAATTCCTTCAAATATCCTACTCAGGAGATCACCAAAACCAAAACAATATAAATATAATGGTTCGCAAATTTTACATGATCGTAATCAAACTCTCTATCACTCAAATATTTAAAAATCTTAGGTAAAATTAATGAACAAGTTCGTAGGGGCTCAGGTTAGCCATGCGAGTTAAAGCGTTGACCTTTATCTTCAAATAGATGCATTTTTGAAGAAACGTTCCAGGAATTCTGATATATTATAGAATACATTATATAACCTGACCCCTCTATAATAATGTATTATAGAGGGCTCAAGTTAGCCATGTGAGTTAAAGCGTTGCCTAACAAGTTCTACAAGGAGGAACGACATATTACTATGTCGCCTCAGAATTGGCCACACATCAGCACCTGATGAAAAAACGTCCGTCACGCATGGGCTGTGTAAACTAAGCAGATTTCCCACGTGAAGTTTTACAATAGAGAAATCTGCCCAATAACAAATGTTCTAAGTAGTAAGGGATCACTAAACTTATACAAGAGGGACGAATAGTTACGAAAATGGCCGCCAGAGCTCTCTTCGGAAAGTACCAAACAGCTCACTCCTGCCGACCAATGCAGAATACAAATGCAAATATCTCGGTTAATATTCAAGATAGAGAATAAATGTATATAATAATATTTATAGTAAATTTAATTTGTAATAAGATTGATTCTGTAATATTTTTCGATCCGACTTATAGTAACGGAGATATTTCGAATTTTCGAAAATCCTCCCCTCTAAACCCCACCTCCCACTGGTCCGATTTCAACCATTAACGATTTTGATCTTTATTTTTGCATAAAACATATAAATATCGAGTTTGGTAACGATCAAACGAAAATTGCGACCGCTAGAGCGTTAACAGACAAATATCTATATATCTATATATATATATATATATATATATATATATATATATATATATATATATATATATATATATATATATATATATATATAGATATATATATATATATAATTTTGAACGGACCTCATATTCGTCATCTCCTGGGTAGGATCGATGGACATTTGAAGAAATTTTTCGAAGCTCGCGTCATGAGTACGACCTCAATAGCTGATTTCCCTTAAGGGAAATCTGCTAAAATAAATAAAGCCTTGCCTTTATTCTCACATGGTAATCCCAGAGCGGCGAGTTCGATTCCCGCCAGGGAAAGTGAATTTATTTAGTGATGGAATTCATTAAATAAAATACTTAGTCCCACCCTGGCTAGAAAAGGGTGGTAACCTGTAGAAAACCCGTCCCAATCAGCCTTAGTTGCAAAAAGTAGAAGGCTTAAGGGAAATCGGGGGAAAAAGGGAGGTCGTACTCATGACGCGAGTTTCGAAAAATTTCTTTATTTATATATATTTAACCGTTTTATGTAAAAAGCCAGTTCGTTAATGGCTGAAATCGGACAAAGGAGGGGGGGGGTTTAGAGGGGGGATACTCATGACGCGAGTTTCGAAAAATGTCTTCAAATGTCCATCGATCCTACCCAGGAGTTGACGAAAAAGAGGTTCGTTCAAAATTATATATATATATATATAAAATTGTAACCTCTGTCTGTACATTGATTTTTTTCGCGAAATTTCACAATAACTTTTCGTTTCACATATCATAGACACCATAACTGCATTTTGTTTCTTTCTAGTATGTTTGTTTGTTTGTTACCTTTTCACGCATAAACGTCTGAACCGAATTTTATGAAACTTGTCTGTTAACGCTCTAGCGGTCGCAATTTTTGTATGATCGTTCCGAAACTCGATATTTAACCGTTTTATGTAGAAAGACAGATCAAGTTCGTTGATGGCTGAAACTGACTTATTGCAAATTAAATTCACTATAAATATTGTCTGTGGTCGGGTATAGTTCGAATTACGTCGGCCATCTTCGTCATTTCTCGGCTCAGGTGGAAGCTTCTTCTAACCTGTCGTTTCTAACCTTACCTTACCTTCTTTACTTTGTGCGATTTATGCAGATACGTTAGCTCAGGTTAGCCATGCGAGTTAAAGCGTTGACCTTTATCTCACGTGGTAAACGTAGAGTGGCGAGTTCGATTCTCGCCTAGGCAAAAGAAATTATTTAGTGGCGGAAATATTATTATCCTGGCTAGAAAAGGGTGGTAACCTGTAGATAACCCATCCGAATTAGCCGTACTTTCAAAAAGTGGACGTAAACAAAAAAATAATAATATTTATTCGAGATACGCCACAACCGGAGTCCCTAAAAATAGGTTCACGACAGTCAGATTTGTTAGGTAGGTGTAAATGTGATTTTTGTCGGGGCGATCAACTGCATGGTTATTAGGCCCTTCCATAGTTTATAATTTACTGTTTATTTGGGTCTCCCGATTTGTTAGGAATCTTAAATTAATGTATACCGTACTTTCATCCATTTAAGGCAATATCATTGAAGGTATTAAATATGTTTTTTTTTCAGATTAAGTGATTGTTAGCTACAATAACACACCAGAAATTTTATTATTCTTTAAATTCGGTGAAAGATTTTACAATATCATTGATTTTGATGGCAAGAACATAGTTGTCGTTAAATCCGATGTAAACTTAGCTTAATCAGTGGTATATAAACCAGACGTATATTTGATCATATTTGTTTTGTATAATAATTTGAAAATTATTAGTTTTTTTGTCAGCTCAATAAATAATTTGGCCCTGAGTATAAAAAGCCTATACAAACTTTCTGAGGAATGAAGAAACTGGATTTATAGTAACATAATTAGAATGCCCTGAAGAAATCTATTAATTTGCCTGAATTTTTGTGTAAAGTAGTCATGATTATGGGTTTTAAAGTTTCAGTTGATACTGACAATTTGGATGGTATTGCTATTTAAATCTAACTCAATTTCAATTTTAGAATGTTTCTTCTTGAGATGCTGTCAAAGGCAGTCTATATATCCACCTTTCAAAACTTTATTATGAGAATAGAGTCTCCGTCTAATGTATTGTGCTCCTTTTGCCTCCGGCCCTTCGTCTCATACCGAAAATGCTTCAGCCAAATTTCATGTAGGCCATTATTTTCCAAGACCCAATGTACGCCTGTTAAAATGTTTTATTCAATTAATTACCAACTTGAAGATATCATGAAGAACAGTCTTACCGATTATTTTGAATGTTTTACTTATACAGATAGCTTTGTATTAAGTAGATTTAGCCCAATTTTCCGTAATCATAATATGTGTTAAACTATATACTAAGAAGTTCTAAATGAGACCTATACCGTCATCCAATAGGCTATGGGAAGTATGGAGGCCTACATCTAAAATTTTCTTTATTGTAGCTTTAAATGTAATTATTTCTTAATACTGTTAAGGTCTTCGGGTATTGACCGTGTCTGCATTTTTGTTGCCAACGTTTAGCTAGGACATGCTTCTAGCTTCTTCAGTGCTATCTCTGAGACTGAAGAGTGTGTGTTCACCTCAGGTATATATGTAGGCCTTGTCCGGTTTTCTTGGGCGGAGTCTTTCCTTCAGGTGTCTACGGATGCTTCTTCCGGTGGTGATTCACCGGCTATACCGCCGTTTTTGTTTCTCGTCTGTGATCTCTGTGGAATGACGGGCTTCCAGAGTTTGCTGAGTCTGTATCCATCCTCTCTGTTGAAGTTATTTGGGCATTTTGCTATCTCTATAGCTTCTCAAACAAGTCTTTCTTGGTACCGGTCCACCTTTGCCAGCACCTTGACTTCATCGAATTTGATGTTGGGGTTAGTTTCCCAGAAGTGTTCCGCTATTGCTGATTCCTCTGTCCGAAATTTTTTCAAAATCTTGATATGCTCGGCGACCCTGGTGTTTATCAATCTACCGGTCTGTCCAATATATTCTAAGCCACAAGAACAGGAACCCGAAGACCTTAACAGTATTAATGACCAGGACCGTTGAAGTCTATGAGTATATATGTAACTATTTCTCCCTTAAAATATAAAAAGAAAAACCATTCTGTAGAACGTGTTGAATTTAAATTTACCAATTAAATAAATTAGAAACTAGAATGCTGCTGCATTGTGTTTGTGAAATATTTAAAATAAAAATACTGCTGGAGTCATTTAGCATTTATATTTTCAGAGATCATTTGTATCTTCCAGAGAGGAATGAGCATACGGATATCTTGAAATCACCTTTGTATTTGAGCCATCCAATTACACAATAATAGGTTTGTTAATTATGGAGCAGGAGTGTTTATATTGTGACTGTTTATATTATAGACTGCAAATGGGGAGACAGTAACTGGGGCGAGTCCATCCATCACGCCAAGATGTTTTGAAGGCATATTATAATTAGTATTTAATTAATGTTGTGTCGCTGAAGATAAGTTTCACGCTTCGCTCCTTCTAAACCCTATCTAATATCCCTGAAATTACTCACTGAATATTTCTCGTTAATATATAATAAAATGAAGTCCCAACTAAATTTCTGTTATCTATTCCTAACACAATATTACGTCAAAAGCGAGTTGTAACTCCACGTAATCTCGTTCGCTATTTGTTGAGTTTGAACTTTCAGAACTAATTATCGTAAGTGTATTGAATTATTAAATTCAAAGTTTGTCTTCAGTTCAGCTCACGAGTTAGCTAAGTTGCTATGCTGTGTACAAATTTAATTTTTGAACTAAAATTTCTCATTATTAACAATGCTGAAGGCCGGGATCTTTCTAGAAAATTGAAAGAAATAAGTTGAAACCCTAAGGAATTATAAATAGTGCTACTTTATTGTGACATCCGCTCCTCAATCGAGGTGTGTATCCCGTAAGGATAAACTTGCAACGAAACTTTGAGTCGAATGACAGTAATGGAGAGCAATCGCATAGGGATGAGACCTGAAGGTCAAAATGGTTTGAGGATCCCACAATTAATCTTTGGTCAATAGAAAGTTTATTATACAGGAAGGATGTCCAGGACGGAAAAGGAGTAAACATAGAAAGCGTTCATAATTCCAGTTGTTGGTCTGATGGAATATTCTCTTACAAAAGGAAAAAAGAAAGCCATTAGAAGGTTTTCGGGAACGCTGATGAGCAACGTTGATAAAATGTCGAAAGTAGACTGTTGAGTGAACCCTATTTACTAAATGCTATTAAGAAGGACTGTTAAATATATTCGAATAAAATAACAGGGGTCTGAAAAAATATTTGCTGGTTTATCTGCTGTAAGAATGAGTGACAGACCTAGACGAAGTAGAGAAAATAGCTAATTACAAATTTATTACCATTCTTTACAAATAAGGTGAATTTATTTTATAACATTCATCGGAAGACATCAGACTTACTCCACTTTATCCCAGGAAGCTAGTTCAAATATTGCTATTTCGCTTATTAATTTCACCGTACATCTACCATCCGTCATCTTTTAAGCGAATGGGCTGAACTATTGAAATATAAAAAGTCCGTCACGCAGGGGCTGCGTAAACTAAGCAGATTTCCCACGTGAAGTTTCACAATAGAGAAATCTGCCTAATAAAAACAGTAGTAGTAAGGAATCTCTAAACCTATTCACAAGGGACGAACAGTTACGGAAACGGCCGCCCTAGCTCTCGGCGGAAAGTCCCGAACATAGCCAATTCCTGCCGACCACAACCACAATTCAAATGCAAATATCTCGGTTAATATTCAAGATACAGAATAAATGTATAGAACATTATTTATAGTAAATTTAATTTGCAATAAGATTGATTCTATACACTTTTTCGAAACGACGCAAAATAACGGAGATATTTTGAATTTTCAAAAATCCTACCTCTAAACCCCCCCCCTCCCACTGGTCCGATTTCAGCCATTAACGAACTTAAACTAACTTTTTGCATAAAACGTTTAAATATCGAGTTTGGCAACGATCAAACAAAAATTGCGACCGCTAGAGCGTTAACAGACAAATATATATATTATTTTGAACGGACCTCATTTTCGTCATCTCCTGGGTAGGATCGATGGACATTTGAAGAAAATTTTCGAAAATCGCTCCATGAGTACGACCGTCAAGTACGACGACGGAACGCGTCTGTCAACATTTTGAGAAATTAGAAATATTAGGGACCTTGATTGTAATCAGAAAAAAATAAAAGTAAGGCATAATAATATCAGGACAGTAAAAATAAAACTCTACTGAATTTGGGTATGAAAAAAGGCACGGGTTGACCCGAAACAGATAGAATTTATGCATGGCTTCCTTCTTTCGTCAATCAGCCTAAAGCTTTATCTTCTCATCGCTGCTTTTTTTCGAGGGCTTTAAAAATGAAAGATAATCCAAAAGAGATATGCCATTGAAGCTCGCCTTTTTAGGTTACAATATCAACAGGAAATGGGAATTTATGGAGGAGATAGGCTTCGAGAGTGTGCAAAACTAAAAATTATTGTCGGTGAAACATTTCCCCGTATCTATCGTTTTAACACATTTCCATTAAGATGAATAAATGAGGTTGAGCTCATTGCCTGATTTTTGGAAAATGTATTTCATTACTATGAGTAGGATCGAAAAATATTATAAAACCAATCTTGTTAAAATATTGATGGTCTACAATTGTTGCTCTATACGTTACTATTAAACAATTTCTTGGTACTATACTTTAGTATTAAGCAATTTATTGTTACTATTAAGCATAGTAGTAGTTGCATTTATTATTACTATTAAGCATAGTAGTAATAGCGTGTATTGTTACTATTAAGCATAGTAGAAGAAGCATTTATTGTTACTATTAAGCATAGTAGTAGTAGCGTGTATTGTTACTATTAAGCATAGTAGAAGAAGCATTTATTGTTACTATTAAGCATAGTAGTAGTAGCGTGTATTGTTACTATTAAGCATAGTAGTAGTAGCATTTATTGTTACTATTAAGCATAATAGAAGTAGCATTTATTGTTACTATTAAGCATAATAGAAGTAGTGTGTATTGTTACTATAAAGCATAGTAGTAGTAGCATTTATTGTTACTATTAAGCATAGTAGTAGTAGTGTGTATTGTTACTATTAAGCATAGCAGTAGTAGCATTTATTGTTACTATTAAGCATAATAGAAGTAGCATTTATTGTTACTATTAAGCATAATAGAAGTAGTGTGTATTGTTACTATAAAGCATAGTAGTAGTAGCATTTATTGTTACTATTAAGCATAGTAGTAGTAGTGTGTATTTTTACTATTAATCATAGTAATAGTAGCATTTATTGTTACTATTAAGCATAGTAGTAGTAGCATTTTTTTTCAATAATAATCATAGTAATAGTAGCATTTGTTGTTAACATTAAGCATAGTAGTAGTAGCATTTATTATCAATATTAATCATCGTAGTAGTAGCATTTATTGTTACTATTAAGCATAGTAGTAGTAGCATTTATTGTTAATATTATGCATTGTAGTAATAGCATTTATTGTTAATATTCAGTATAGTAGTAGTAGCATTTATTGTTAATATTCAGTATAGTAGTAGTAGCATTTATTGTTACTATTAAGCATAGTAGTAGTAGCATTTATTGTTAATATTAAGCATAGTAGTAGTAGCATTTATTGTTAATATTAAGCATAGTAGTAGTAGCATTTATTGTTACTATTAAGCATAGTAGTAGTAGCATTTATTGTTAATATTAAGCATAGTAGTAGTAGCATTTATTTTTAATATTAAGCATTGTAGTAGTAGCATTTATTGTTGATATTAAGCTTAGTAGTAGTAAGTCTTACTGATGAATAAGCCAAATCATCTATGAAACCTCTATCGACAATTTTTGCTAGGATTTAGTAATATTTGTTTTAATCTTATTTCATTAATGTTACCTTCATTAATAGAGCCTACATGTCTATTTCTACTGTCTACTATAGAGCCTCTGCCATTACTTTTCTTTTTAGGTTTTAAAAATGTTGTTGAGCAAGGAAATATTGCTTAGGGGAAGAAAACAATGCCCCCTTTTTCCAGGAAAACGTTCTATTTTCTCTAACTTTCGGAAAGATGTGGGAGAATGTTCCAAGAACGGATCAAGAGAATAAGGAAAATACCAAGTCAACTGCCAGCGATGTTAAGCTGGTCCCATGACATTGCAACAGCCCACGGTTCTTTTAAAAGAAGTGAAGACAGGGCCCATCTATAAGAAACTAAATGTCAAAAGCGCTCTGCTCCAAGTCAAAAATATATAAAAACGTCCGTCACGCAGGGGCTGCGTAAATTAAGCAGATTTCCCACGTGAAGTTATACAATAGAGAAATCTCCATACGAGAGCCGAACAGTTACGGCAAAGGGCCGAACTAGCTTTTGGCGGGAAACTCAGTCATCCGTTACGGCCCAAAATTAATAAAAATGAAAATGTACAACAACTATCGGCTGATAACATCAATACATTAAAATGATGAATAGTGTAAAAATCGATAACAGAAAATTCTCGATTTTTCAAAAATGTATATATATTAATATATATATATATATATATATATATATATATATATATATATATGTGTGTGTGTATATATATATATATGTGTGTGTGTGTGTGTGTGTGTGTGTGTGTATACACACCGCTATGTTACCATACTAGTCGACGCAATTTTTGTTTGAGTATTATCAAACTGGGCATTAAAACAATTCATGTAAATCTAAAAATGAATTTCGTTAATGGTGAAATCGAACCAGGGCGAGGGGGCATTGGAGAAAAGGAACTTGGAAAATTCGAAATATATCTACTGTTATACGTCGGATCGAGACATTATACATAACCAATCTTATTGGTGGATTATTGTAAATCTAAGTATATATAAATATTGCTACATATATAAGACTGACTCACTGTAATGAATATTAACCGAGATGTTTGTGTTATTTAGGTTTTCAGCCTCCAGCAACCCCGCACGTTATATTCATGTTATATTAACAACAAGCAGTTACATCATGAACCATCCTCAGTTCTACTCATTGGAGTTCTACTTAGAACTAGAAGTTATATGGTGAGAAGTGAGCAATAGCGTGGCATACCAGTACGTAAGAAACCTGTTTGTTATATACGCAGGTTGCGTGATATTTTATTTGATTAACACCACACTCGATATTTTACCATTTAGAGGAAAATTAAAGGATATTTTAGGAAATTGTTGAAATTCCCTAGTGGGGGGGGGTTTAGTGTGAAATAATTGAAAATACAAAGAATTGTGTGTAAATAAAATTGGAATCCTCATTTTTGAAAACTACTATTTTATACTTGTTTTGTCTGTCTCGAATATTGAATGAGTTATTTGTACTTTTATGATAAAAGCCTTTTATAAATCCTCACTTATAAAGTCCAAATAATATTTAAATTCCCCTTGACATAGGCGTCTTGCTACAGGAGAAAAAGTCCGTCACGCAGGGGCTGCGTAAACTAATTCAAATATCACGGTTAATATTCAAGATAGAGAATAAATGTGTAGAACAATATTTATAGTAAATTTAATTTACAATAAGATTGGATGTACAATCTTTTGATCCGACGTATGGTAACGGATATATTTCAAATTTTCGAAAATCCCCCCTCTAAACCCCCCCCCACTGGTCCGATTTCATCCATTAACGAACTTGATCTGTCTTTTTGCATAAAACGTTTAAATATCGAGTTTGGTAACGATAAAAAAAAAATTGCGACCACTAGAGCGTTAACAGACAAATATATATATATATATATATATATATATATATATATATATATATATATATATATATATATATATAATTTTGAACGGACCTCATTTTCGTCATCTTCTTGGTAGGATCGATGGACATTTGAGGAAATTTTTCAAAACTCGCGTTATGAGCACGACCTCAATAGCTGATTTCCCTTAAGGAAAATCTGCTAAAAAGCCTGCTTTGTCAATATTGAAGACTGATTTTGTATATATGTATATTATACTCGTTTTCCTATCATTTCTATTATTTTAATTAATGTTTTTTTTTGTCGTAAAATAAATGTATTCGTAAGTAACAGCATTTTACTTTAATTTCCTTTCAAATGTTGCAGTTTAAGGTTATATTATTACTGGGATTGAAATGCGATCTGACAGATACAGCGCAACTACTTTTGTAGCAAAGCTGGGCGCTACTACTGGAGTGTTAATGGAAGCTCACCTCGAGTTTGAAAAAGTCCGTCACGCAGGGGCTGCGTAAACTAAGCAGATTTCCCACGTGAAGTTTTACAATAGAGAAATCTGCCTAATAACAGCTGTAGTAGTAAGTAACCACTAAACCTATTCACGAGAGGGACGAATAATTACAAAAACGGCCGCCAGAGCTCACGGCGGAAAGTCCGAACATAGCCACTGCTGCCGAGCACATGCAGAATACAAATGCAAATATCTCAGTTAATATTCAAGATAGAGAATAAATGTATATAACAATATTTATAGTAAATTTAATTTGCAATAAGATTGATTCTATAATATTTTTCGATCCGACGTATAGTAACGGAGATATTTTGAATTTTCAAAAATCTCCCCCTTTAAACCCCCCCTCCCACTGGTCCGATTTCAGCCATTAACGAACTTGATCTCTCTTTTTACGTAAAACGCTTAAATATGAAGTTTGGTAACGATTAAACAAAAATTGCGACCGCTAGAGCGTTAACAGACAAAATATATATATATATATATATATATATATATATATATATATATATATATATATAATTTTGAACGGACCTTATTTTCGTCATCTCCTGGGTAGGATCGATGGACATTTGAGGAAATTTTTCAAAACTCGCGTCATGAGTACGACCTCAATAGCTGATTTCCCTTAAGGGAAATCTGCTAAAACATGAAATAGAATCCTAAAGCTGATAAATAATTTAATCCTAAATCTGATAATGAGTTCTTAATGCCGATGCATTATCTATTCTATGACATATAATGGTGCAAGTTGTCCCACATGTTGTTCAGTGCACAAGGCAAGGAAAGCAAATCATTGAACAAATATATGGAGATTTTGCGTTAAAATCACGACAACATACTGTACTCTGTCTTATGACACAAGTTGTGTCATAGCAAGTACAATATCTTTTAATGCTTGAAATAGACAAACAAAAGTTCGTCACTCAGGGGCTGCGAAAACTAAGCAAATTTCCCACGAGAAGTTTTACAAGAGAAATTTCACGAGAGTTAAGAAAACGGCCGACCTAGCTTTTGGCGGGAAACTCACTCTCATCCGTTGTCCGCTCAGATTTCATAAAAATGCAAATATCTCGGTTAATATTCAAGATAGAGAATACATGTATATAACAATATTTATAGTAAATTTAATATGCAAGAAGATTGATTTTATATAATTTTTCTATCCGACGTGTAGTAACGGAAATATTTCAAATCTTCGAATATCCTCCACTCTCTACCCCCCCCCCTCCCACTGGTCCGATTTCGATCCCCTTCCCACTGGTCGAACTTGATCTTTCTTTTTACATAAAACGACTAAATATCGAGTTTGGTAACGATGAAACCAAAATTGCGACCGCTAGAGCGGCAACAGACAAATATATATATACAGTTTTGAACGGACCTCATTTTCGTCATCTACTAGGTAGGCTCGATGGACATTTGAACAAAAATTTCAAAAATTCCGTCATCAGTACAACCTCAATAGCTGATTTCCCTTGAGGGAAATCTGCTAAAAAGGTCCACAAAACAATAAAACGAAAAACAAAAAGAATGTCTTTTGAGATGGAACTTTTCTTTAGTCAATGAAATTGGATCCAAATCAAAACCATGAATTCACTAAATGTATGAATCCATACAGCCGAATCTCCAGTAACAAAGGTCATGAATATAAGAGACCGCTGCATGCAACCAAGAATTTAATTTACTTCAATGATAGCAGGAAGAAAAAAAAATCGATGTGGAATTTAAAAATCAAATCGTACAACATTGGAGAACAAGAATGTTGATTTAATTAATTTCGTATAACCTTCTTTGTATGTGTTGGTTGAATTGAATGTCTCGTTTTTAATTCCACCCATGTACCTGGCAGACCAAGATAGCGCGTTTAAAGAAGCCTACCTGGACATGCACTCTGTCATGTTCTCTCCACCATGTTCCTCTGTTCTCCGTTACTATGTCAGACCATTACATCAATCATATGTAATGTATCAACTGACCATACAGCCCTCCAGCTTCGTGTAGACAGATACTCAGAACTAGTTCACTGCTGTTTCTGTATTGACATATTGTGAGTGTATAAACATATATACCTTTAAAGCTCTGCCAGTCGCAATTATTGTCAGATCATTACCAAACTCTATATATATGTCTTTTTCGGCTGTTTTATGGAATGTTTTAATAGTTTTATGTAAAAATAAATATCAAGTTCCTTATTGGCTGCATTCGAAGCAGGGGAGGGGAATTTGCAGTGGGGGTGGTTAGGGGAAAATAGAAAATTTAAACCATCTCCCTTATTATGAATTCGATAGTCAAAACCAATTTGGTTCCAATTTAATTTTCTAAACTTATTCTGATAGAGATTTTTCCTTTACCTTGAATATTAACCATGCTGACAATAAACTGTAATGTCATTAACCACTTTATTCCAAGCTTATTCACTAATTATTATTTCATAAATTTTTACAGTGTGTTTCATACTCGAAAATGTTTATTTGATATATACATTACTCGATATTTAACAGTTTCCTTCATCATTAAAGTTCATAGTTATTAATGACTAAAATCAGACAATGAAAAGGAGGGGTTTAGAAGGGGGAGGGGGTCGTAAATTCTAAATGCCTCCGTCATTATGTGTAATTTCGAGAAATAATAAAGAGCTAGTCTAGTTAAACTATTGAAGCTCTACAATTATTGTTCTATACTAGTTATCCGTAGCTCAATTATTAAACGAGTCATTCGTACACTCGTGGTTCTTGCCTTCAGTAAACCCTCACTACTGCTCATAGTATTTTTAATTAGAAATAAAGAATATATTGAATGATTAGGCCATTAGGTGTCACACAAGAACGTGACTACGTTTGTAAGAAATCCAGTGGCTTAGGTGTTGGGGTGGCATATAGGTTCACTGCGTATGTTAATAATTGAGTATTGAGACACATGACATACATCGAGTCGTAGGTTGTATAGCAGCGTGGTCAATAGGAATATTTGGTGATGAACGATAAATTAAATTAATATAATTTTAGTCCACCGTGTCTATCTGTCTTCTTATTTGCACAGTACAATAACTCACGATCACTGAAGTTCACAAAAACACGGCACTGCACTGATCTTCACAAAGAACAAGCACCACACTGATCTTCCCAAAGAACACGGTACTGCAATGTCCTTTACATAAACACGGCACTGCAATGTCCTTTACATAAACACGGCATTGCAGTGACCTTCACAAAGAACACGGCACTGCAATGTCCTTTACATAAACACGGCACTGCACTGATCTTCCCAAAGAACACGGCACTGCAATGTCCTTTACATAAACACGGCACTGCACTGATCTTCCCAAAGAACACGGTACTGCAATGTCCTTTACATAAACACGGCACTGCACTGATCTTCACAAAGAACACGGCACTGCAATGTCCTTTACATAAACACGGCACCGCACTGATCTTCAAAAAGAACAGGGCACCGCACTGATCTTCACAAAGAACACGACACAACCGTTCCTTACATAAACACGGCACCGCACTGATCTTCAAAAAGAACAGGGCACTGCACTGATCTTCACAAAGAACACGGCACAACCGTCCCTTACATAAACACGGTACTGCACTGATCTTCAAAAAGAACAGGGCACTGCACTGATCTTCACAAAGAACACGGCACAACCGTTCCTTACATAAACACGGCACCGCACTGATCTTCAAAAAGAACAGGGCACTGCACTGATCTTCACAAAGAACACGGCACAACCGTTCCTTACATAAACATGGCACTGCACTGATCTTCACAAAGAACACGGCACCGCACTGATCTTCACAAAGAACACGGCACTGCACTGATCTTCACAAAGAACACGGCACTCAACCGTTCCTTACATAAACATGGCACTGCACTGATCTTCAAAAAGAACACGGCACCGCACTGATCTTCACAAAGAACACGGCACTCAACCGTTCTCTACACAAACAGGATACTACACTGTGAAAGTAAAGTAGTTCTGAAGTGTAAAGAACTACTGTGCTTTACATAAACACTGTGCCGAAACTAAAAACACTTCACGAAAGCTGTACTGAACGCACAGTTATTTACTTGAAGAGAACTGAGAACAAAAATAAAATCGGTATGAGTTGGACCGCTTTCATTGCTGGGCGGCTAACATCAAAAGGAAGGCCAAGAATTGGCTTGACGGCGTAGTCCAGACACGCCGATGGTCCTTCCATCGGTCGGCTCCTTTCATCTACTTCGTACTTCTTAAAAATGTGAATAACTCTGTTTAATTTTTTTCATGTCATATATATATATATATAGATATATATATATATATATATATATATATATATATATATACTAGCTCAGATACCCGGCTTCGCCCGAGAATTCATTTGAGGCTGAATGGTGATGGTATTTTTTTGGCAAGGCTTTATTTTGCACAATATTTTGACATTTACCCGTCCTAATGTTTAGGGTCTATACCCGTCGTTGCTGTGGATTAGTTAATAAAAAAATTCATTTTTTATGTAAGACTTCTCTGTTCTCCATATTGTCATGTTTCCCGTCTCCTGTGCATTATGCATAGATTTGAATTATTAAGGACAAAATATTAACATTGATTTTTGAATTTATTATTCCAGGTGAGGTACCTGGTAGTTGATATTGTAAAGAATTTGTTGAACATATCAATACTTCTACACGAATTACTTGCTTCACACATTGTTCCCGAAAAAATATATAAAACAAAAGTAACTCTAAATAACAAAGTACAACGTTTGTTATGAACAAGTTTATCGAAAAACAAATAGACAATGAAATATCGCGAGTTTTTATTTCTGGCCTCCCTCATAACCCCCACTCCTGTTTGGACCTACAAATTTTAATATATCTTATAATCATGAAAGAATTAATGCTAATTCACATACCGAGTTTTGTTAATTTCGGTTCAATCGTTAGTGCCCAACAAAACTGCTGGCTCCCTCTTTAGTGTTTAGTGTATATCTTGTTTATACTTTGTTATACGACAAGAGTGAATATAATACATTAATTATTAAAAATAACAAGCAAACTGAGAAGAGAGCCTCATTACTTGACGTCTAAATTTCCGGATTTCGTCTTTCACCGGTGGTTGTAGATCCTGAAGATGGAAGCCAAAGATAGGGAGCACAGTCGGGTGTGCAATGTCAATAAAACACACAGCAGGTGAGTCAGTCTGTTTGCACTTAGTTGTAACGGGAGGAGGAAAACTCCCAGCTGAGCCCAACTCTCGCACTGCAGTAGAACTTGAGCAGCTGATCCAACTTTAGTACATGTGAGCAAGATTTGGCTTTCTAACCTTACCAAGGTGCTACTTCACATAAGCATTTTAGCAGGTTTCCCTCGAGGGAAATCGGCTATTAAGCTCGTACTCATGAAGCGATCTTTGTAACATTTCCACAAATCTCCATCGTTCCTACCTAGGAGATGATGAACAAGAGGTCCGGTCAAAATTATATGTATATATATATATATATATATATATATATATGTGTGTGTGTGTGTGTGTGTGTGTGTCTATTACATCGCTCGCGGACGTAATTTTTGTTTGATCGTTACCAAACTTGATATTTAAACAATTTATTATTATCGGCCCAGTGTGAGGGGCGGTTTAGAGGGGGAGAATTTCTAAAATTCGACATATCTTCGTTGTTATGAGTCGCATCGAAATATTGTATAAAATCAATCTTTCTGAAAATGTAATAGTCTATAAAAGTATTCTCTATATTGAGTAACACTCCAGTAGTCGCGCCTGATCTGTGAGATCGCTGATAGATACCATCTTCTATTGCTAGACACCCTTTGCAAAGGGACTGGTGCCGCCCTTCCTATCTTGCTAGAAGGGGGTGCCGAGCATAGCCAGACTAGTGATGACCCTCAAACATTTAACATAGAGTCGTCAGATTACAATCGATCTCCTAGATACAGCACGAGCTCTCCTTTAAGTATTTGTGTTTATTTTATAATTATTTTCCTTCACTGTAAATCGATCTAAAACAATACATTAAAACATTAACTAAGTTAATTAAATACTAAATTAACAAAGTAAATTAAAACATTTTATAGCAATAATAATGATAGTTAACTTATTTTGTTAAACTGGAGGGAGAAGATCTGTGACACACAGCGAGACCACTTTTGTTTTAAATTAATGCAAAATTTATTAATTTGTACTTGTTATTTTAAATTTTATTTGATCCAGAACAGAAATGTCTTCCCCAAGCATTTTTATGATGATACAAATGATGAAGATGTGAAGAAAATACATAGAGTATTATTTGAGGTAGACTTGGATGGAGAAAGTGGTGGTGTACATCACATTCCTCCTGCTGTAGAATATGAAATAAGAGATGAAGACCTGGATACAGTTGAAGAGAAAAAATTGAAGAAACCCAAAGAAATTTGGAAATATAAACTCAGAAGAATGAAAAGTAATGAATCTACAAAGTAAAAAGCATGCTTTGTCAATATAGAAGACTGATGCTGTATATACGTATATTATACTTGTTTCCTATCATTTCTGTTATTTTAATTAATGTTTTTTGTCATATAATAAATGAATTCGTAAGTAACAGTATTTTACTTTAATTTCCTTTCAAATGTTGCAGTTTAAGGTTATATGATTACTGGGATTGAAATGCGATCTGACAGATACAGCGCAACTACTTTTGTAGCAAAGCTGGGCACGACTACTGGAGTGTTAATCGAGATATTTCCATTATATAGTTTTAAGCATTGAATAAACCCCCACTCCTACTCATATCATATTAACTATAACCTTTTATATCCTGAACCACTTCATTCCAAGGTTGAATACCGAATACCTTTTTATTGAACTATTACTCTGTGAGACACATGCAAATTGGGTCTGTTGATCGCCACCCCCCCCCTTCATTTGTTCTTGGATTAATAAAGTTTGATTGATAGAACTAAAAATTAACCTGATTCATTATGAAGTAGGGCATCGTAAATAGTTTTCTATAAATTTAATATGTTTACAATTCAGATGATGAGACCGTTGAGTGGTTACTATAATTTATTCAACGATTACTCATTAGTGTTTGTATTTATTCACTTAATATTCACGGCGGTGTTGAGTGTAACCAGTATGTAGATTTATCTATTGGAAAACATCACGCGGGAAATCTGCTTTCTTTACGTAGACCCTGCGTGACGGACTTTTATTAAGGGTTCCGGGCTCTCACTCACACCATTGATAAATAAACTATGCGAATACATTTGAAGAAGGGAAAGAATGGATTGTACGCAGAATAAAAGGCAGGTTATTTTGAGTAATTTTGTATTTAAAAGCATTTATCGACTATATTTATGGAGGTATAGGAATGCGTGCTGCGTTATGCGCATATTTATGAGTAAATGAATATGCGTATTGTAATTAAGTGCGTTCTTCATAATACATGGTTTGAATTAATACATACAACAATATTTATTTATTTATTTCTTTATTTGAAGAGCTCCGCAACTAGGCGATGTCGCTCAGTACCATTTATTTGCATTCTCTAAAATAAATTAAAGATAAAATGTTTTCAGAATTATTAAGACATAGTTTAAAGTACATGAATATAAAATTAAGGAAATGTTAAAATAATGCTATATGGAACAATAAACTTTGAGATAAATCTTGGCATGAGAGTGATGGAAGTCTAAGACACTAGTTTAAAAATGTATTATACCGAGATATAAAACGTAGAGAAATGAGTGGAGTAGGTGAGGTTTAAAGTTTGTTGTAAATGTCTGTTGTCTTCAAGTGGTTTAATAGTGTATTTATATGTGGGCTACCTTCTGTTAATAGTTCGTTCAAGTCGTTATTACATACAACAATATAATTAGCTACATAACCTAACAGAACAGCCGTTATATTCAAATTCTTTCTGGGAGCCCCAACTACAATCCTGGTTTGAAGTTTTTAATCTTCAGCCATCAGTAGTGGTAGTTTTCAATACCACAATTTAATGTAGTGTTCTGAAGTATAAATTATGACGATGGTGAATATCATGAATTTTGAAATGAAGGACTGACTGTGGATGGGACAAGTGAATACAATGAAAGAGATTAATGTTCCGAAAAAGGAACTTATAAAAGGCTTGCGAAACCTGAGCATCCATTTTGGGTAAATCTAGGGGAGTATCTTTAGGTCTTTAATAACTTTATTCCTATATCTGTTTTTATATAAATATAGGGCCCATTATAATGATTAGGTCGCATACCTTTTAAAAAAGTCTGAAAACAGTTATAATCTTTATTTTTACTCGATATAAGCGAGATTGGTATTTAAGTTTAATTTTACCCTTAAATAATTTTAACATAAGAAGAAATTGATTACAGTTTTCTGTCGAATCTCTCAAACGTTTAAACATCCCCTTAGTTTCAGATAGCTGAGAAATAAAATATGTGATCAATATATTCAGTGTTTAGTAAATGTAGTTTGGTAGTGCAATGTGAATTTTAGGAGCGTATATATTGAGCAATATTACTTTATGTAGTCTTTTAATTATCTAAAAAAAGTCAATTTACTTTGGCCTTGAAAATGTATGCAGTTTATCTAAAAACAATGTTAATACAGTTGTGTTGTTTGTTTCAAATTAAACAGCAGGTTGCAAACGTTTCCTTTTCTTGAGAATAATTGATATTGATTAGCGAGAGGAATATTAAAAATAAATAAAATGCATTTCTTAACGCTACGTTTACCGAAGAGAATACTATTTTGGTTTTCTCTCTTAAATTGGAAAGCACCTACTGCGTTTATTTTACCAAATAATATTAAATAAATAATGTAAATAACTTTCGATGGGACGTTCAATCACTTCCGAAATAACATGGTATAAGAAAAGTCCGTCACGCAGAGGCAGCGTAAACTAAGCAGATTTCTCACGTGAAGTTTTACAATAGATAAAGCTCCTTAATAACAACAGTAGTAGTAAGGAATCTGTAAATCTATTCACGAGGGAGGAACAGTTACGGAAACGTAGTCAAACATAGCCGACTCCTGCCGACCACACACACAATACAAATGCAAATATCTCTGTTAATATTTAAGAAACAGAATAAATTTATAGAACAATATTTATAGTAAATTTAATTTGCAATAAGATTGGTTCTATACACATTTTCGATTTGACTTATAATTACGGAGATATTTCGAATTTTCGAAAATCCCCCCTCTAAACCACCCCCCTCCCATTGGTCCTATTTCAGCCGTTAACGAACCTGATCGGTTTCTTTAGAAAATACGACTAAATATCGAGTTTGGTAACGATTAAACAATAATTGTGACCGCTAGAGCGGTAATATACAAATATATATAGCTTTGAACGGATCATATTCTTCATCTCTATTATCGAACTTGATCTTTCTTTTTGCATAAAACGCTTAAATATCGAGTTTGGTAACGATCAAACAAAAATTACGACCGCTAGAGCGCTAACAGACATATATATATATATATATATATATATATATATATATATATATATATATATAGATATAGATATAGGTTTGAACGGACCTCATTTTCGTCATCTCCTGGGTAGGATCGATGGACATTTGAAGAAAATTTTTGAAAATCGCTTCATGAGTACGACCTCAATAGCTGACTTCCCCTAAGGGAAATCTGCTAAAATGATACATGGATGAAACCCTGAATGAAGAGTGAGCTGGAAATAAATCCAATTCGCACCAGGAGTAATTTATCCTGCCGTTTTGCAGGGCTTAATTCCATTTCGGGAGATAAAATACATAAATAGAAATGTTTATTAAGTTAGGCAATAAACTTCTTCGTTTCCAAAACGAGTAGGAAGCGTAGTGCTCTTGTGTGACGAAGTTATTAAGTTTGTTGGTGGTTTTGTGGGCGTGAGTGTTTATACAGTGAGAAGGTTCTGTTTTAGGGTGCCCCTCCCCCTTCAGTCGCTGGCCCTACCTGTTTCAATATCATGCTAATATTTTCAATAAAGGCTCTTTTCCTTCAAAATTTCCCTTGCTCCCCCTTCCCCACTTCAATCTTTCCTATTGTGAAAAACGAAGGAAAACAGTGTACAATAGCCTTACTGATTCAATTCCGACTTTTCTACCTCTGCTCATACTTCACTTTTTGGGTTCGGTGAAATTTACATGACCTGGCAAACAGGTGGTTTCATTCATAACTAGATCGTTCAACAAGCTTAGTGCTCCTACAAAAAAAGTATAGTTGTGAAAATTATGAATGAAAATTAAGTGACGGTATTTTACACTGAAATCCAAATTGTTTAAACGAATAAATCTAAGTTTAATACAGGCAGGACAAAGCAAAACGTTTTACAATAAGATGTAAATGTATTCGGAGACAGTGTAAACATTGCATTATAAATAAAATACCACCGGGTTTTGGAGAAAATGAATGAAAATTGATCATACCAAAACACATTGTCTTAGTAAAACATTTCAGTAGATAAAAAGGACGCTAAAAAAATTTAATGACAGTAATGGGAAAAGCTCCCAGAAATTAGATATTGGTTTTTAATTTTAAAAGTTTTATTGATGTTAGACAGTTTTGAGCGTTTGAAAAATGTTTCAAACTTGACATTGGAGAGTGAAAATATATCAAACAGCTATTATTTCTATTTTGGGAATATTGCTATTTATCCTTGAATGTTATTGTTTTTAAAAACACTCATATTCATATCCTCCTTCTTGTTATTAGAATTAAGCGAGAAAGATGTTCAACTCTTCTTTGCTTTGAAGAGAAAACATTTTCATAAAAAGTGAGCATCTTTTCTACCCATTAAATGAATTCTATTTCCTAACAAAGTATCTCAAATAAATGAACATTTATGCTCTTGACGCAGTATGTAAACGTAAAATTGTGTAATTATACAATAGTTGAATGCGTTTCATGTGTTTTTTCTGTGATACAAATCATATTATTTTTCTTTAGAGTAGTATTTGAAACTTTTTATTGTATTGTATTCACAATGAAGGTATTATTTGTTTGGTTATTTTTTTAAATTTAAAAGCTTTTAACAAAATGAAAAATAATAGTAAAAGCCAAAGGACTCCAAATTTTACGATGGAAATATTATAAAAGTGTTTCGGAGGTGGAACAAATGGTTTATTTAAAATATTTATATTGAAAAGACCTTTAAGCGTTATTTATTAACACGATTTAAAAAAATGTTTAAAAATGTTATAGAGTTATAAGGATCATTAAAACCACTGAAAGTAGGGCTGTCACTCCCTTCACTCTCATATTTGACGTTTCTGCATTACACATACAGTCTGGCGTGAAACATATTTATTGCATCAAAACTAATTTCCTCCATGAGTTATATATATATATATATATATATATATATGTCTGTTACCGCTCTACAATTTTTGTAGTACCAAACTTGATATTTAAATGTTTTATAAAAAAAGAAAGATGTTTCAAAAATTGTAGAGCGGTAACACATATATATATATATATATATATATATATATATATATATATATATGTTTCCTCCTTTGTATATATATCAATTGGTTCCTCTATCATCCAGCATATTCCAGACATATGATTAGGTTATCTTATTAGTCACTCTGTTTCTTTTGTTATCAGAAAATGAGTGACCGTTTATTAACAACACTTGGATAGTTTATTATTACACCTGGACAGTTACCTTGCAGAGTTCACGTGGCAGACTACGCCCGGGGACGAGCGCTTTATGCAGCTACTCCGCGACGTCGTCCAGTTTTGGGCTAACTCTAATTTATAACTAAATTTTGTCTTTTAATTAAATTCTAGAAGTGTTATTTAAAATAATAAAGTGTTTTTGTTTTTAATGTGGTTTAATAATCGTCTTTCAATGGCTGGCCTCCAGAAAATCGATAAGTACCGAATATAGTCATAATCTATGACGTTATGGATACAGATTCCCGCAAAGCAACATATGGTCAATGCCAAAGAGCCGAAACAAGCATCGGGAGGCATAACAAACACAAGCGACAACGATATGCCAACTTCCCTGAAGTAATGCCTGTGTTAGAATGAATAGTTGATGAGCCACCGATAGAGCGCGTAGACCCACAGATATCTAGATCGCCTACGGATAATTGACGACGCGTACAATTTCCCGCCCATCTTTTGTGTTTAAATTTTGGGTCCTAACAAATAATCTATTAAAATGCCTCCTAGATAAATATTACCCTACCTACGAGTACAAATAAAAAACAAACACATTTTAATTATCAAAAAATAATAAAGACATTTGTTTTACTACCTCGCTGGGGAGGAATATGCTTCTAGCAGTTTTCCCTTGAGGGAAATGAGCTATTGAGGTTATAATCAGGACGCGATTTTCGAAAAAAAATTTCCAATGTCCATCGATATATATATATATATATATATATTTTTTTTTTTAAATAAATAAATAAAAAAAAAAAATAAAAAAAAATCAATATATATATATATATATATATATATATATATATATATATATATATATATAGATTTTTTTTTTATTTTTTTTTTTTTATTTATTTATTTAAAAAAAAAAATATATATATATATATATATATATCGATGGACATTGGAAATTTTTTTTCGAAAATCGCGTCCTGATTATAACCTCAATAGCTCATTTCCCTCAAGGGAAAACTGCTAGAAGCATATTCCTCCCCAGCTAGGTAGTAAAACAAATGTCTTTATTATTTTTTTGATAATTAAAATGTGTTTGTTTTCTATTTGTACTCGTAGGTAGGGTAATATTTATGTAGGAGGCAGTTTAATAGATTCTTTGTTGGGAGTCCCGGAATTTAAACATAAACGATGGGCGGGAAATTGTACGCGGCGTCAATTATCCGTAGGCGATCTAGATATCTGTGGGTCTACGAGCTCTATCGGTGGCTCATCAACTATTCATTCTAACACAGGCATTACTCCAGGCAAGTTGGCATATCGTTGCCACTTGTGTTTGTTATGCCTCCCGATGCTTGTTTCGGCTCTTTGGCTTTGACCATATGTTGCTTTGCGGGAATCTGTCTCCATAACGTCATAGGTTATAACTATATTCGGTACTTATGGATTTTCTGGAGGCCAGCCATTGAAAGACGATTATTAAACCACATTAAAAAACAAAAACACTTTATTATTTTAAATAACACTTCTAGAATTTATTTAAATGACAAAATGTAATTATAAATTAGAGTTAGCCCAAAACTGGACGACGTCGCGGAGTAGCTGCATAAAGCGCTCGTCCCCGGGCGTAGTCTGCCACATGAACTCTGCAAGGTAGCTGTCCAGGTGTAATAATAAACTATCCAAGTGTTGTTAATAAACGGTCACTCATTTTCTGATAACAAAAGAAACAGAGTGACTAATAAGATAACCTAATCATATGTCTGGAATATGCTGGATGATAGAGGAACCAATTGATAAGAATCAATAAAAAGGCCTTGTCCTCTACTGTTTTTAATATTATGCAGAGTGCACTTTCAGAGTCAACGCTCCATCGTCAGTGCCTACTGATTGTAGCTGTGTAGCCTGGACACCCCCGTCCCCCGCACTGAGGATGGAGCGTTGACTCCGAATTTGCACTCTTCATTATATTAAAAACAGTAGCTGACAAGGCCTTTTTATTGATCCTTATAATCTAATCAAGTGTGATCAGCGTAAAGCGATAGTAATAACTCTAGTGGTTTTGAACCAGTAAATGTTTTATCTGTAAATAAAGACTGCCCTCCTGTAAACCCTGTTGTAATTTATAAATTCTTGAAGTGTTATTTTAAATAATAAAGTGATGATTTTCTTTTAATAATCGTCTTTAAATTCCCTATTCAGAACTCTAGTGAAGGAATGTTAGTTCATGGTGCTTCCTGTATACATTAGTTCAGTGGTTTGGTGGAGCTCTTTATTCTCCCCTGTAGGATTTCCTCCTCTTGATGTTCCAGTCTATTGTAGGAGTGGGGTGAGATTTCAAATTCCTATTTGAATCATTTTCCTTACCCTCATTCCCTTTCCCTCTCACCTCTTTCTTGCCCTTTTCTTGGGTGCAATTGGAGCAGAGCTCCAGGAATTTATCACGAAATTTTAAATTTCGTTTGAATGTATTCAATTGTCCTTCTCTCGTTATCTGAGCTCACCATAGCCCAATGCATTTTCTCACTATTTATTATTATTTTACTTTTACGTGACATGTTCACCTGACAATTTCCTTTCTTAGTGATTTCCCCCCCCCTTTTTACTTATTTTTATCAGTCATTTATTAAGTATACTCCATTCCCCCCTCCAGGGCATTTATTATCTTTATTATACATAACTTTATTTAAAAGACAATAATTTTTATAAAAAGCGTTCAGGAATTTCTTCATTACCAGGTTTATTTTCTGTTATAGGGGGAGTCAAGTTTCGTTATATAAGTTTGTTATTTAGCAATATGTAAAGAAATTAATTGAATTGATATTAGGTACTTAAAAAATAATTATTCTGTTTCTCAAGACGTTCCAATGTAGATAAAACTGTTAGTCTTTACAATTCAAATCACTAAAATTCAAAACTTTTCCATTATTAATAGCTGATTTGAATACAACTAAAATTTCGGCATATTTAATTTCTTATAAAAGTTATTCTATACTATTTTTCTCTGGCGCCTATTAAGCGAGATACCTCCATTTCTGAGTCATCTCATATTTACTACAACCTGATATGTCATTAAACGTATTCTGTACGAAGACGTCTGAAACTACTGTAAGTAGTTATGAATTATTAACAGGACAGAATTCTGATAAACTTTTCTCGACGATAAAGTAAAAGTGTGAATTCCTTTGCACTAATCCCTCAGTTCCAAAAAGTGCTCACCATTTTCAAATTTTACGCCTCCAAATCCGTCGACCTCCGAGATAGCCAGTATCTGAATTCTCGACGAGTATCCTCGTAGCGGGTATTAACACGTCTCCGACGCGATAAGAGAGATAAATTGTATCCATTATACAAATAGCATATAAATATTAACAAGGCCGCCGGGTGATTACCAATAGGACGGGAGGTTGGAGGCCCAGTCTCAGCTCCAAACTCATTTGAATTGCTAATAGTCAAGATTCAGGAAAAGTTTACCATATTCATATAAACTCCAATATTGCTTTTCTATCACTTGATTATCAATTTTTATTGGACACTGTACGCGGTATGTTCTTGAAGCCTTGCCTTCAGAAAGATATACCGGAATACATTATTGGATTTTATTCAAAAATATGGGGCGAAGTAACTTTAATTGATTTTTAATTTATTCAAATACGATTCCTTTGTGTACTTATATTTGTGTCAATTGAGCATTCTTTAATTACTCGCATATTGTCGTTTACAGATGTTTTGGGCAGAATATTGATAAACATGACTAAACATAATTTGTTAGCAGATTTTTCTTAAGTGAAATCAGCTATTGTACTCATGACGCGATTTTCGAAATTTTTCTTCAAATGTCTACCCAGGAGATGACGAAAATGAGATCCGTGCAAAACTATATATAATTGTCTGTAACCGCTCTAGCGGCTGCAATTTTGGTTTGATCGTTACCAAACTCGATATTTAGTCGTTTTATGTGAAAGAAAGATCAAGTTTGTTAACAGCTGAAATCAGACCAGTGGGCCCCCCTCCCACTTTTTTGAAAATTTGAAATATTTCCGTTACTAAAGTCGGATCGAAAAAGTTTATTGAATCAATCTTATTGCAAATTGAATGTACTATAAACATTGTTGTGTGTATACAGTTATTCTCTATCTTGAATATTAACTAAGATATTTGATTTTAGCAGATTTCCCTTAAGGAAAATCAGCTATTGAGGTCGTACTCATGACGCGAGTTTTGAAAAATTTCCTCAAATGTCCATCGATCCTACCCAGGAGATGACGAAAATGAGGCCCGTTCAAAATTATATATATATATATATATATATATATATATATATATATATATATATATATATATATATATATATTTGTCTGTTAACGCTCTAGCGGTCGCAATTTTTGTTTAATCGTTACCAAACTTCATATTTAAGCGTTTTACGTAAAAAGAGAGATCAAGTTCGTTAATGGCTGAAATCGGACCAGTGGGAGGGGGGGTTTAGAGGGGGGATTTTTGAAAATTCAAAATATCTCCGTTACTATACGTCGGATCGAAAAATATTATAGAATCAATCTTATTGCAAATTAAATTTACTATAAATATTGTTATATACATTTATTCTCTATTTTGAATATTAACTGAGATATTTACATTTGTATTCTGCATGTGCTCGGCAGCAGTGGCTATGTTTGGACTTTCCGCCGTGAGCTCTGGCGGCCGTTTTTGTAATTATTCGTCCCTCTCGTGAATAGGTTTAGAGGTTACTTACTACTACAGCTGTTATTAGGCAGATTTCTCTATTGTAAAACTTCACGTGGGAAATCTGCTTAGTTTACGCAGCCCCTGCGTGACGGACTTTTTCAGTTTTCAGCCTTCAGTAAACCCCTACTTCTACTAGTGTTACATAAACAATGCTCTCTTATATAATAAAACATATTAATTGAAGCCTAAATACCAAATATTGTTTGTATTGAACTTTTACTTTGTGAGATATATGTAAATACGTTCTTTTGACTCTCCCCCCTCCTTTTTTTTTGATTACTAAAATTTGAGGGATTGAGATAAAACTGATTCTGATTCATTACAAATTACAGCACTAGCTTTAGTAAATTGTATTCAATAAAATTAATATGTTATATTCAGATATATTTCATTAATTGTTTTTATTAAATGTGGGCGGATAACGGAAGAGACTGTTTCCCGCCATAAGCTAGTTCGGCCGTTTCCGTAACTGTTCGGCACTCGTATGAAGATTTCTCTATTGTATAACTTTAGGTGGGAAATCTGCTTAGTTTACGCAGCCCCTGCTTGACGGACATTTTATAACAAACAAGGTGTTCTGGTTACCAGCCTCGTGGTGTAATCTGATAACGAATAGGTAGTCATGCTGCTGATTTCTTTAGGCTGAAGTTGTAATAATTCTAAGATTCCATTACATGTTCCAATTACTAACTGTATTTTATTTTAATTCAAATTCTAATTTTGTTTATAATTATCAGTTTATTATTAGAACTAATGTACTTAATTCATGTATCATCGTTTTTACATTATAAATGAATTTACCTTGCAGCTATGTTGATTTTTGTCAACCTAATCTATCTGTTTTCTATACTCATTGTTTTATTAATTGGGAGCGAATCCCCCTTTTTGCGAATGCTCTTCAATAAATAATAAGTTCGTTTTTTTCTCTGTATCATTGTGCATGTGGATGTCTACAAAAAATTGTTTATATCCGTACATTTAGTTGAATTCTCTAGGCTTTCTTTATTTGTTCACAATCCACATAAATTAGTTCGTGGAATTGCAAATAAAACTCTCCAATAACTGGCCAATACCAAAAGGCCATGCTGATTAGTGTGGACACAATATGGTCTTGCAACGGGCTGAACTTTTTATTTGGCTGTACTAATTGCAAGTTGCCTACCGCTAGAGGTTTCCAGAAATCGGTTAGTGAAGGACGGAAAAACGATATAACATTAACAATGAACATCCAGTTTAAGAAAAAAATACTGTATAACCGCCTTCCTTTTCCTAATTATGTATTCATGTTGTGATGTGCACTTTTTGAGCAAGCAAACAGTTAATATATTAAGCTTTGTAGAAAGAAAAACTGTACATAGAAATTCAAAGTGACTTTTGAGAAAAATATTGTATGACAACGCAATATTAATGCTAAAGTCAGTCATTTTTGTAAATAGTAAGAGAAACTGCAAATGTGATTTGCTAACGCTTGGAAATAAAAAAAAAGTACGTCACGCAGGGGTGGGGTAAACTAAGCAGGTTTCCCTCGTGAAGTTTAGCAATAGATAAATCTACATACTGGTAACTCAACAACTCCGTCAATATTAAGTGTATAAATACAAAACCATTATAAGAAACCTCCCACGGAAAGTGTCTGAAACAGAAACAAATAGGTTTGCGAACCTCTTAAGGAAGGAAAAACAATTAATGAAATATGTCAGAACATAATATATTAATTTTATTGAAAACTCTTTGCTATATGTAGTACGTTGTTTTAAACTTCGTCGCTGGGAACTTATTTCAGTTGTCTTTTGCGGCATATCTCCAGCGGTGTCTATAGTGTGGTGGCCCACGAGTGAGTGTTGAGAGCTGCCAGAAGTAAGCACAAAACATGACCACCAGAAGAAGCGGGTTGGAAGACCGGCGAAATATCGTGGGCAACCACACTATAGACACAGCTGGAGATATGCCGCAAAAGACAACTGGTATATCTAGTACTGTAATTCATAATGAATCAGAATAATTTTTATCTCAATCAATCAAATTTTATTAGTCCCGATCTTAAGACGGTGGGGGGGGGGGTCAACAGAACATATTTGCACGTATCTCGTATAATAAAAGGTATTTTGAAAACTATATTTGGTATTTAAGCTTCGAATACTGTGGTTTATTACATAACGGAGTAATTTTTATGGGCCATGAGTAGATGTGGGGGTTTGCTGAAGGCTAAATCTGAAAAATGCAAACATCACGCTTAATATTCAAGAAAGAGAATAAATGTATAGAAAAATATTTATGGAAAATGTAATTTGAAATAAAATTGGTTTTATAAAACTTTTCGATCCGACAGTAACGGAGATATTTCGAAGTTTCAAAAAGCCCCTATCTAAACCCCCGTCCCACTGGTCCGATATATATATATATATATATATATATATATATATATATATATATATATATAATTTATTAACGTACACTTTTTGCAACTCAGGCTAATTGGGACGGGTTATCTACAGGTCACCACCTTTTTCTAGCCAGGGCGGGACTTAGGATGTTATTTAATGAATTTCGTCACTAAATATTTTCCTTTGCTCAGGCAAGAATCTAACTCGCCACTCTAGGTTTACCATGGCTGACCTGAGCTCCTTATATATATATATATATATATATATATATATATATATATAATTTTGAATGGACCTCATTTTCGTCATCTCCTGGGTAGGATCGATGGACATTTGAAGAAAATTTTCGAAAATCGCGTCATGAGTACGACCTCAACAGCAGATTTCCCTTAAGAGAATATACATTTATTCTCTATCTTAAATACTAACCGAGATATTTGCATTTTTATTAAGTGTAACGGACAAGCTATGGTTCCCGCCAAAAGCTAGTTCGGCCGTTTCCGTAATTAATCGGCACACGTATGGAGATTTCTCTATTGCATAACTTTACGTGGGGAAATCTGCTTAGTTTACGCAGCCCCTGCGTGACGGACTTTTTTATTTGATCATATCAGGACGCCGAGTGATGAAATAAAAAACTCGATTTACCTATTTCGTTACGAATTGGATAAGAAACGTGGTATATCCAAGCTTATAGAAATTGATAAATTTTACAATTATTGAGTTTCCCATTTGTTTTCTCTAATTCGAATATTAACTGAATTATTATTTTTAGACATCAGTCTCCTTAGTTACCAATTCGATTTGACTTATGCCATTTTCATGTATAGGAAGTATATCACAAATTACCTCATTCTAAATTTAACTATTCTATATTATGATTACTTAACTTCTTATTACTTGAGAAACTGAGGGAAAAAAATGCTTTAGATATGTCACATTTTATGATTTCAAAACTTTTTAAAGGGAAAATCATATTTGAGGTGATGTCCATAAATTAATAATAGTTCGGGTGTTTGTTTTAATATTTCAAAGCACTATCAAAAATATTTCTTTTTGTTATTCAAGTTTGTTGGTGGAAATATAAATCTGGAAATAAATAAAATATAAATCGGAACTATTGACTGAGGGAGGGTCGTACAGCACAGATTTGGAATATAACAGTTATGTTTTTAGCAGTTTTCCCTAAAGGGAAATCAGCTATTGAGGTCGTACTCATGACGCGAGTTTCGAAAAATTTCTTCAAATGTCCATCGATCCTACCCAGGAGAAGACGAAAATGAGGTCCGTTCAAAATTTTATATATATCTATCTATATATATATATATATATATATATATATATATATATATATATATATATATATATATATATATATATATATATATATATATATATATATTAGGTGAATCAAATATAAACGAGACTTTTTTTTTTAAATTTATTTTAATTTTAAACGCAAAAAATAATATAGCTTATTTTTCTACATAATCCCCTGACTTGGAAACACATTTTTCCCAACGGATAGGTAGCTTTCCAATTCCTTCCATGTAGAAAGATGCAGGTCGTGTCTGCAGCCAATTGTGCAATAGGCTTCAGCCTCACCATCACTGTCGAATCTTTCGCCTCCTAAAGCTTCCTTGAGAGGGCCAAACACATGAAAGTCACAGGGTGACAGGTCTGGACTGTAAGGAGGGTGTTCCAGTGTCTCCCACCCCAGTTGCTCCAATTTTTCCCTAGTCATGGCTGCTGTATGGGGGCGAGCATAGTCATGGAGAAGAACCACTTCTCTGATCGGTAGGTCTCGTCTTTTGCGGCGATATGCAAGTCGGATTTTCAACACGATCACGACCCCCCACAAACTGTTTATGGCATGCAAACACTCTGGCTCGCGAAAGTGTCTTTTCCCCGAACAGTGCAGTCAATCTCTTCAAGATTTCGGCCGGTTTTACACCTTCTGCGGCGAGATACTTAAGTACGACACGTTGCGCAGTCGACGGGGGTACCTCTTCCTCCAACATCGTCACGGTGGACACCGAGACGATCGAGGTGGCGAGATCACGTGCTTCCCCTACTCCTGACTAACCTACCCAACAACAAAAAAGGCGGGAACGTTCTCCCACCACTACTGTGCCCGAAAGGCGAAAAGTCTCGTTTATATTTGATTCACCCACGTATATATATATATATATATATATATATATATATATATATATATATATATATGTATATATATATATAGATATATATTTGTCTGTTAACGCTCTAGCGGTCGCAATTTTTGTTTGATCGTTACTAAACTTGGAATTTAATCGTTTTATTTAAAAAGGAAGATCAAGTTCGTTAATGGCTGAAATCGGACCAGTGGGAGGGGGGTTTAGAGGGGGGAATTTTCGGAAAATTCAAAATATCTCCGTTATTATGCGTCGGATCGAAAAATTGTATAGAATCAATCTTATTGCAAATTAAATTTACTATAAATATTGTTCTATACATTTATTATGTATCTTGAATATTAACCGAGATATTTGCATTTGTATTCTGCATTGGTCGGCAGGAGTGAGCTGTTTGGTACTTTCCGAAGAGAGCTCTGGCGGCCTTTTCGTAACTATTCATCCCTCGTGTATAAGTTTAGTGATCCCTTACTACTTACTACACTTGTTTTTGGGCAGATTTCTCTATTGTAAAACTTCACGTGGGAAATCTGCTTAGTTTACGCAGCCCCTGCGTGACGGACTTTTTATCCTTTGCATTGGTCGTATTTTTTTTTCTTATTAGATATCTCTCTGACTTGAAATAGTCAGTCTACTTTTGGATGGTTACAAATACGTCGAGGAATGTGTGTAGTATCCAAAGGATGGAGCACACATCAGTTAAATAAATTCCCACGTTAGAGGGATACTCTGCGTGGAAAACAGGAAAATATGTGCAGGAATGTAGATGAACCTACAAGTGTTCTGTTTTCGGTAATCCCACTTTCTCCAGTGATACCGTAGCTTGAAAGTGACAGATGCCAATTTAGTTTAACAGAGCTAAATACAGAAGGCAAACCCTCAATGCCTATGAGTTCTGCGATTTAGTATTCACATTTATGGATGTGAAGGTCAGTGCCTCTCTGACAATATTTAATTTCTCATCCTGGAGTAGCTGGGGAACCTCAAAAGAGTCTTATTATTGTCGAAAATAATTTACCTGCAATAAAACAGAATGCAATTTTTCTCCTTTTGCTCCTAATGCTGGTGGCTAGGTTGATACTTTGGTCATGAGATACGCAGTTTCTCATGACCAAAGAATCAATAATCAAAAAAAAAATAATAAAAAAAATGTCCTACCATTGTTAACAGCATAAGATTAACTAAGAACATGGTAAACCTAGAGTGGCGAGTTCGATTCTTGCCTGGGCAAAGGAAATTATTTAGTGACGAAATTCATTAAATAACGTCCTAAAATCCCACCCTGGCTAGAAAAGGGTGGTAACCTGTAGATAACCCGTCCCGATTAGCCTAAGTTGCAAAAAGTGGACGTTAATAAATAATAATAATAACTAAGAACATATGTAAGAATTACAAGATGGTAAATAAATCAAAATTAAGATGAAGGTTAAATTATAAATGGATATTACGAAGTAAATATTTATAATTTGCATAATCAAAATTGACTCACAAAATTCAGGTTCTTATCAAAAACGAGTGTTATAGATATCACCGGGCGATGATAACCTAGTGGTTTCTCGCCCTAAAACCTCATGAAACAACGATAACAAGTCAAAATTCAAAAAGTACAAAGATTCAATCAGCCATGAAGCCCCTTACGAGGGGAATGTACGGATTACCCTCCACCGATTTAAAAATTTGAATGCCAATAATTAAAAGAAAAACTTATTATTTATTTTTTAATATTAAATAAACGCCATAGAAGCAAAAACTCTCAAGATTTCCGGTTACAAAAGGTAAGCACTATCACCTGAGCCACGGGGGCTCCTTGAAATATAAGTCTTGGGAACAGCTCAAGACGTTCAGGCAATCTTTAACATTTTTTTTAGACGAACGTGTGAGAAGTGCGATCTCTCACTTTAACAGAACATGTTTTTCATTAGGTACTAAAAGATTATTGGTAACACTAAAAAAGTATCGTTCAAATCGGTGTGGGGAAGGCCGAGCATTCCCCTTGTTAGTAAGTATGAGAGGAAGGTGAGACTATATCGTCTTGTTATATCCAAAATAAATAACACGTACTCCTTTTATAGAACTTTTAAAAATTAAATAAATTGGTGGTGCCTCTTCACCAATGGACACTTTAAGGCCTTCAGACTTTAATTTTGATCAAACAGGTTTTAGACGAATACTTTATCATGTTTTAGTCCGTTATTGTTCTACGTTCTAAAAGAATGTTATACAACCACAGATATTAATAAATAGTTTGGTACTACAATTTTTGCCCTTTGCATATTTGTTTTACTAGTACATTTATTAAGCTATTTGTATATTTTTCATGTACCACCATTAATCTTATTGTATGTCTAATCTCCTTAATTTGAGGTCCTCACAAAATAAGGCTTCTTATTACGGTAGAAATAGAGAGTAAGGTGACATTATCGTTGTGTCACTCCAGCAGTTTTAACATCAGCTAAATTTACGCAACAGCCTGAACGTAATTTTCATCAGATTTCCCTTAAGAGAAATCAGCTATTGAGGTCTTCAAATGTCCATCGATCCTACCCAGGAGATGACGAAAATGAGGTCCGTTCAAAACTATATATATTTGTCTGTTAACACTCTAGCGGTCGCAATTTTTGTTTAATCGTCACCAAACTCAGTATTTAATCGTTTTATGTTAAAAGGAAGATCAAGTTCGTTAACGGCTGAAATCGGACCAGTGGGAGGGGGGGGGTTTCAACAATTCGAAATAACTCTGTTATTATGCATCTGATCGAAAAATTGTATAGGACCAATCTTATTGCAAATTAAATGTAATATAAATATTGTTATATACATTTATTCCCTATCTTGAATATTAACCGAGATATTTGCACGTTTATGAAGTCTGTGGTTGGGTATTGTTCGGATTAGTTCGGCCGTTTTCGTAACTTCTCGGCTCAGGTGGAAGCTTCTTCTAACCTTACCTTACCTTCGTTACTTTGTTTGATTTATGCAAATACGGTCTGTTCATCCGCCGCCCCCCCCTTCTTTAGTTCTTGTACCACTAAAATTTGAGCTATTAAAATATAAATTATTTTTACAATTCAGAAGCCGTTTCAGTTGGGAATTTATTAAAATTAACTGAAAGATTTCTTATTACCGTTTGTATTTACTCATGGTGGGCTTGTGTTACCAGTATGCAGATTTCTCTATTGTAAAACTTCACATGGGAAATCTGCTTAGTTTACGCAGCCCCTGAGTGACGGACTTTTTTAATATGAGAGCGGTCCTGTCAAAAATACTTATTTAAGTCATTCGTAATCTATGATGTTTTCAAATATTTTCATTTCCATTGTAACGGAGCTCTAATACATTTTTATGATATTACGTTTTAAATGAAGTTGAGAATATTTCTGTTATGTACAAAAATTAAATTCAAGTCCCAGCAATGCAAACGGATGCAGAAAATGAGTTCTCAAGATCATAAATAAAGAAATGCATTTTTCTACATTTTAAATATGTGAGATATATATCGATAGTGACATTCATTGGTAAGAGCTCAAAACTTTTTAATCGCAACGATCAGAGAACGTAGAAAAGAGTTTTCAGTTGAGGCTGTAAAGTCTAGTATTTTGATATTATTATCCTGTAGAAATATGTACACGTACTAGATTCATTGTCACATTCAAGGGTTCATTCGTCATTTTTCAAACCTCTGCAAAATAAAATATTTTATCATCCGTGACAACAACACTTCAACACTGACGCAGTTGTACTGTTGACTTAAAAGGTGACAGTCACCACCCTAATTAGAGAACTGAGTAGTTCATTGCAAAATTCCTTATATATATATATATATATATATATATATATATATATATATATATATATATATATATATATATACTAGCGGACCCGACAGACGTCGTCCTGCATGATATTTCAAGCGATTAGGATATTAAATTTAATAATATTATGTTTAAAACAAATGCTACTTTTAATAACACAAAAAACAACATTTGTTATGTGCAGGTTTGCCAAAAAACAAATAGAAAATAAAATATAGCGAATGTTTTATTCAGACCTCCCTTATAACCCCCACTCCCGTTCGAACCTAAAAAAATTAATATAGCTTATAATCATGAAAGAATTAATGCTAATTCACGTACCGAGTTTTGTCAAGCTCGGTTCAATCGTTGATGCCCAATAAAATTGTTGGCTCCCACTTTAATTTTTTAGTGTATATCTCGTTTATACTTTGAATATGACAAAAGTTACTCTAAATAAAAAAATAAACAACTCTTTTATTGTGCATATTTGCCGAAAAACCAATGGGAAACGAAGTATCGTTTTTTTTAATTTTAGGCCTCCCTTAGGACCCCCACTCCTGTACCATCTTCCGGGCTGATTTATGACGCTAAACGATCCAGGACATCACCCAACCGCGTACAAAAAAAAACATTCAAATCGGTCAAGCCGTTTATGAGGAGTTCAGTGACACACACGTACAGTAGAATTATATATATAAAGATATATAGAACAAAATTGAAAGTACATTAAAAGAAAAGAAAAAGCAGTGGAACAATTCTATCAACTGAATATAATGCAGAAAATATTTCTGTATTCATTATGAACTGTCACTATTCTTCGGGGGGGGGGGGGTTACAATATGTATTAAGTAAATTTAATGTTGTACGGATGGTAATCGGTCTACAGTTGGCTGCCTTACGACTGAATATGGATTAATTCGCATTTATTATTGAATTGATGGCAAAATAATTGTTAAGCAGAGCTCACACTAACGCAATTCACTCAGAAGAAAAGATAGACATTCAGTGATCCACTGTTTTTGTCATTAAGAGGTCTGTGCCAAACTACTGTCGTGTCGACACGACGAAATGAAACAGCTGAGATGCATTTGATCGGGTGAGCGAATGAGGTAAAACTGAAACAACCCCTATAATAAGGGATGATGGTGAGACTGTTCTGCCATGCCGTGATTTGAGGCCATTACAGAGCTGAGTAACGTCTTAACACCGAGCTAGCGCCTCCACCCCTAATATATCAACAGCAACAGATCTAACACTATCCTTCCCGTCCGTCCGAATGCCCTCCAAACATTTGGGTCATGGCGAGCAGAGTGCAAAAAAATGCTATGGCTATGCAATCAGTGAGATATACATACCGAGTAAGACTGCGAAGACCCATCAGGGGTTTGCGGTTTATTAATGTTCAATTAAATATAAAATGAAACGTGGGGAATTTGTTTGGGTGGCTAAATATTTATACAATTATATGTTAAAAAAAAGTCCTTCACGCAGGGGCTGCTTAAACTAAGCAGATTTCCCACGCGAAGGTTTACAATAGAAAAATATATATACAAGTAACACTACCGTCAATGGTCAGTAAACTTACAATACAAGTTAATAATCTCTACAACGGAAAGCGGCTGGATTGTAAACAAACAGGCAGGCCAGCCTAGAAACACTGCATAGATAGACCGGAAAGACAAACAATAAATGAAATATATCTGAATATGACATATTAATTTTATTGAAAACTATTTACTAAAGCTAGTGATGTAATTTGTAATGAATCAGAATCAGTTTTATCTCAATCACTGAAATTTTAGTAATACAAAAACGAAAGAAGGGTAGGTAGTCAACAGAACACCATATTTGCATATATCTCGCAAATTAAAGGTTGAATGAATATAATATTTAGTATTTAGGCTTCGAATAATATTGTTAACTATATAACAGATTATTGTTTATGTAACACTAGTAGTAGTGGGGGTTTACTGAAGGCTGAAAAATGCAAATATCTCGGTTAATATTCAAGATAGAGAATAAATGTACATAACAATATTAATAGTACATTTAATTTGCAATACGATTTATTCTATACACTCTTTCTATCCGACTTACAGTAACGGCGATATTTCAAATTTTCCAAAGTTTCTTCCTCTAAACGCCCCTCCCCTTGGTCCGATTTCAGCCGGTAACGAACTTGATCTTTCTTTTTACAAAAAACTTTCTAAATATCGAGTTTGGTAACGATCAATCAAAAATTGTGACCGCTAGAGTGGTAACAGACATATACACACACATATATATATATATATATATATATATATATACACACACACACACACAATTTTTGAACGGACCTCATTTTCGTCATCTACTAGGTAAGATGGATGGACATTTGAAGAAATATTTCGAAAATTCCGTTATGAGTTTGATCATGATTTCCCTTACGGGAAATCTGCTAAAACGTAATTGCTGCCAAGAAACTATATCAACACATACATCCAATGTTATCAGGTTGCATAAAATTCGATAGTTTGTTCAAAGTATGAAGAATATTGTAGACTATAGTATTAAGATACAAGAACTAAAAATTTAATTGTTAGTTCATTTACTTCTTTATAATGCTTTTATTTTTTCTAATATATTTGTAATTTTTCTAAATACTGTTTGAAAAAAACAAGAAAGATATTTATATATCGTGTATTTTCATTGACGATGGAGCGAGAGGAAAAAATACATATTAATGATATATTCAAAGCATCTATATGAATAATAAATATTCATTTTCTAAATATAGAATTCATTTTACTACTTCTTTATTAAACCCAAAGCATAGCGGACTTGTCATACAGAACAGCCGTGTTACCCGTCGTTAGAAATGTTATACCGTTTAAATATATAAACCTTTACTAAAATCAAGCTGTTATATTCATTACCCAACAGAAATGGCCTGAAATGTGTGCAATTACTGTACTGTCATTCAGTTGTAGACTATTGGACGAATTCAAATAACTATCGATTTCCTTGAAATTATACATTAACGTAAGTTGCTGAACAATCAACTTGACAGAACAGTGAAAGAAAACTGAACTGTTATTATTGTGTTTATAGACAGTAAATAATGTTACTAATTATTGTTTTACCCATGAAACATAGAATAGCTCTTGGACGAATATTGACGGACTTATTATCGTTCTTGAGGTAAAAAAAGATATCAAGTTTTACGTTAAAACATAATGGTTGCATGATGGTAGGCATTCGGAGAGAAAATGTTATGAAATTCTGTTGAGGCATTATCCAGATATTGGTTAAAATAAAACTCCATTCTAGTGGGGATTTTTTAAGACTATTTCAATTACCCTCGCTCCTGTAAATATACAAGCATAATATGGCGGATGGTAACTCAGCATATATTTACAAGGGGAACCATTTCTGTTTGTACCCGATTAATTACGTTTTCTTCTACTTTTTACTTCTGAAGTTGTTTGTTGTTTCCCTAGTATTAGTATGGTTGGAATCAATACCTAGTTTTTTTAGTACCTCGAGTTTCTCAAGTCTCCAAGGTAGCTCCCCATCGTATGTGCAGGAGAAACGCTGTGGAGATATTTGAACGTGATCTCAAGAGGCCTACTTTTTCATATATTTAGAAAAGTAACGTTTATGTCTGATGGACTTTCTAGCGACGAACTTTTTGAACTTGAATTATTACCTTGAAGAAGGGTCAATATTCGATTATTTCTTGCTTTAAAGTTATTATCTATTCGCTATAGGATATATAACCAATTCTCGACTTCACTGGAATTTCTATATTTTCTTTATTTTTTTAGCTTTTATTTAAAAATCTTTTTTTGTAATTTGTTTCATAAGGTTTACCACAGCTTGATACTCTGGGCAGGGAGCTTCGTGTGTAGCCTGACATTAACCTTACTCTCTATTACATTTTAAGCTCTATTTTCTTTTTCACAATGTAATCATAATCATTTTGTTTTTCACGATATAATCTATTTTGTTTTTAAAAATAATCAGTTTATCATTTTATTTTTGTAATAAACGTTACAATATGGTGCTCGATTTACAGCATAGCTGAATCAATGGTTGTTGAGACATAGCACACAAAGAAAAGCAGTCACGTCACACTAAATTGTGGGTCCCTGCATATAGTGCTACATCCAGGACCAATATGGCGATGAAAAACAAGAACTTGCATTGCTGCGCTAATGTATGTAATGAGTGACACGATAGAATCCACTCTGATCCGGCAAAATCTCCAATAGATTACAGGATCATGATCTCTAGGATGGATAGAAGTGGATTGAACGTTGCTCTCACACTGATTCCATCGGCGAGGACCTCTGCGTCCACCATAAAATCCTCCTTGCAAAATGGCAGAAGGTCAACTGAAGAGACTCTAATATTAGTGTTTAGACGAAAAATGATTAAGAATCATTAAGCCCTTACAAATTATAAGTAGTAATTAAGTCAACCAGGTACTTATCATAAACGATGATTATATATAGAATAATGAAATTAAAGCAAAATCTTAAATATATATTTAACTAACAGTAACAACAGGGCCCCGACGAATAATCGTTACTGTGGAAGTAATGGCCATTTTACTCAACCTACAAATATATTAGCATTCGAATGAGACAGAAATATTCTCTGCCAAAAAAAAGAAAAGAAATTAATACGATTTTTCAATGCTTAGTTTAATAATGAAGCTATCTATGATTTCACATTTTAAAATTCCTCAACATCCCCTCTCTATTTTTTGCAACTAACGAACGAATTCATGAATCAGTTAAACGTATAGTAAAAAAGTCACTGTCAAAAATATTTTTTAAATAAGATTTTTTAATGCTTAGTTAAATGATGAGGATATCTATGATTTGACATTTTAAACTTCCTCAACATCCCCTCTCTAATTTTTGCAACTAACGAACGAATATATGAATCCGTTAAATGTAAAGTAAAAAAGGCTCTGTCAGAAATATTTTTTTATATAAGATTTTTCAATGCTTAGATTAATTATGGAGCTATTTATGAGTTCACATGTTACACTTCCTCTACAACCCCACTCTAATGTTTGCCACTAACGTACGAATATATGAATCAATTAAACATATAGTTTGGCAAAGGTCAAATCACAATACGGGGCAGTGGAGGGTAAATATAATATTTATTCATGACGTCATATGTATATTTCTAGTCAGCCATGGCCATATCGGTATGTATAAATGACTGGAAATATTAAATTAGATATGAGGTGAATAGTGACGTGCAAGCTAAAGCCGAGAATTGCATATGTAGGCATTGCAAATCTCTGAGGCATGAAAATGCAAGCCTTCAATTTCCTATTGCATATTACAGTTAGAGTAAGCATTTAATATACGAGTAAGCTACGGCGCTTTTTACTCTCCTCTAATTCTTATTCAACATAAAACTGTAATTTCGGATATTTATTAAACAACTTTTTAGCAGATTTCTCTTAATGCTCCGTTACTATACGTCGGGTCAAAAACTTGTATAAAACCAATCTTATTACAAATTAAATTTACTATAAATATTGTTGTTCAGTCGTGTACTCCCGCTTAATTAGTTCACTAACCGGCCGTACATCAGGAGGTCGCCATAGGCTGTGGCCAAGATCGGAAACTGCTGCGCTGGTGTACAGGATGGAGCGCTCGCTTTAGGCTGGACAGCCATTGTTGGTTCTATTGCTCCTGTGTGGGCACATGGTTGTTTTCTGCTCTGCAAAAGTGAATGTTTTTCGGCTCTCACGGCGATTTTTCACAGAAAGGACCTCTCCACATCGAAGATAGAGGCCTCCGCTATCATTCTGCACCAGTTAGAAGAAGGAATCTGATGTGGAACACAAATAACACTGGAAGGAAAGTCCGCCTCATTGAAAGTATATTTTCATCAAAGGTACCTCTTTATTTTACTATAATGCTAGCATTATCGACGTTGACAATCGAATGAATACTCATGATAAAGGACATCTCAATCATTATCTAGTGTATATAAAGTATAGACTTGCCGCTAAAGTTTACAAACTTAATAAAGGGCAACCATTATTTTTCTTTCTGTTTTACAGCCCTCTTTAATAAAGTTAAAGTTTCTTTGTTTTTATAACAGATTTATCAATAAGTGTTAATGTATATTTCATTAGTTTTAAGGCTAGTCCCTAGATTAGTATTATTTTCAGGTTTCAATTGTTTCAAATTATTATCATTTTGTTCTAACCTATCTGAAGGTTCATTACTATAGAGTTTGTGTATATGCTATAACTTACTCAATATATTTTTACTCTTTGGAGAACTCAAATAGTGGATTGTATTATTTCAGCGTTTAAATAGATTATATTAATTGGTTAAATAGATTTATTATCAATCTAACTCATAATAACGGAGATATTTTGTATTTCCTATTCGTGATCAAATTTCAGCCATTAACGAATCTGATCTCTAGTGTTAAGAGAAACGGTTAATTATCGAGTATTGTTCAGATCAAATAACCATTTTCGAGCCCAGACCACAATATCTTAAATGATGACGTCATCATACTAAGTACTTGAAGGTATCATACATGATAGATGTCCATTAAAAGCAGTATTTGATATTTGAAATAAGACGTTTCATGATATGTTGCTTATTGTTAAAGTGCAAGTCGACTGAAGACTGAAAACTAAAACAAAATATAGTTATCTCGGTTAATACGCAAAATAGAGGAATTGTTTTATATCAAAATTTGTAGAGAGAAAATTTAAATAGTTTTAAAACTAAAAAATGGGAATAAAGATTTATTTAGAACTTACGCAAGTTCAGTCTTCAGATTTTGACTGTATATTTACAGTTCATGATATAAGCCATTTGTGGTATGTAATGGATATGACGGAACGATTTTGTACATCCAAATCTTGGAAGATAAAATAGAAACTAATGAAATGAAAACTATTAAAACAGAGAATATTATTGAACGGGGAAAGTAATGAAACGGAAATAAAAACAGAACACGAATAATTGATAAAAGACAAAAACAAAAAAAAAAAACGAAACAATATTTTAATGTTAAATTCTAAAACAAAAATATTTTATTAAAGTTAATAAAAACTATAATCAGCAATAATTTATTATAAATATACAGGGATTTATTTAAAAGTTTGAAAAATCTTCACAAGCATTCAGAATTTCACACACACAAACACACGTATACGCACGCACGTGTTCGATTTCAGCCGTTAACGAACTTGATCTTTCATTTTACATAAACGACAAAATATCGAGTTTGGTAACGATTAAACAATAGTTGTGACTGCTAGAGCGGTAACAGACACACACACACACACACACACACACACATATATACAGTTTTCGTCATCTCCTCAGTAGGATCGATGGACATTTGAAGAAATTTTTCAAAAATCGCGTCATGATTACGAACTCAATAGCTGATTTCCCTTAAGGAAAATCTACTAATCTGGATAACTGCAACTTAAGTCAGAACTTCATGGGTTTATTATAATATTTTTTTTATCAAAATATACAACAAGCAGAAAAAATGATGTAGTTTTTCTCTCATGAAAATATATTGTTTTAAATATATTTTCTAAATTTTTAATTACATTGAAACGTAAAATTTAGGCCAAAAGGTAATATTAATTCTCGTCCTATTGTTGCTCTTAAAAGAGAACATCAGAATGTGAATCAGAACTAAAATATCACAAATGTATTATTTTCAATTATAAATATTTATTTTATGTAATTTGCCAGCTCTTTGTAGTTAATTTATTGCATTTGTTTCACTGTTTTGGGATATAAATATTAAATAAATAGAGGACTAATAGTAGATAGATTAAATTTGTCTAGCCTTTTTTAAAGTATCCTTTTACACTCATCCGGATATACCCACAAGGTAGCACAAAATGTAATTTTTGCATTACATTTGGTATTAAATTGTGTTGAATTAAATTTTTGTAGCTATACTTCACTGGAAATAAGAAGAGGTTGTGTACTATATAAGTATGTAATTACCTTTTAGTTTAGTTTGGAAATTAAGGGCATACACTCCCAGGTGTGTTTAGTAGTGCCCTGTTGTGTTTGTGTCAACTCTGCTTCGAACAGTTTGTCGTTATTTATTCAAAGACCGTGTTTGGGCGTGCGGTTAGCCTTTGTGTTAATAATAAGAAAGCATATAGACCGAAGTATTTACTATTTTCTTGGAAAGATGAGGGTGAAATAATACAAGCCACTATTTGAGTTCTCCAAAGAGTCAAAATATATTGAGTAAGTTATAGCATATACACAATCTTTATAGTAATAAACCTTCAGATAGGTTAGAACCAAATGATAATAATTTGAAACAATTGAAACCTGAAAATAATACTAATCTAGGAACTAGCCTTAAAACTAATGAAGTAAACATTAACACTTATTGATAAATCTGTTATAAAAACAAAGAAACTTTAACTTTATTAAAGAGGGCTGTAAAACATAGAAAGAAAAATAATGGTTGCCCTTTATTAAGTTTCTAAACTTTAGCGGCAAGCCAATACTTTATATACATTAGATCAGGGGTCTCCAAACTACGGCCCGAGGGCCACATCCGGCCCGCGGACAGATTTTGTCCGGCCCGCGGAGAGCTAGCATACTTGAAAACTCCTTTTAGGGAACATATTTTTTATAGCAAATTAAATTTAGTTTACTGAAGTATTCTAATTTTATGTTAAATAATTATTAATATGACATCTACATTGATATGGTCATGGGCTAACTACTCATAACATTATTGTAGGCTTATTGTTATTGTTTTTGTGATAAGTTGGAGAAAGAAACACAGAATTGTAATGAGTAAAGACATGTATAATATGCAGAAAATTTAACTTTAGTCCGATTTGCAGCCTTTTTTAAACGTTGCGTACTTTTTCGGACTTTTTTTTTCATCAGTGGACCATTTCACTTTTTACCACCGGCAACAATGATAATATGGTTTTGGCCCTCGGAACTTACGTGAGTAATCAATATGGCCCTAAGGCTGGAAAGTTTGGAGACCCCTGCACTAGATAATGATTGAAATGTCCTTTATCTTGAGTACTCATTCGATTGTCAAAGTCGATAATGCTAGCATTATAGTAAAATAAAGAGGTGCCTTTAATAAAATAATGAGGCGGACTTTCCTTCCAGTGTTATTTGTGTTCCAAATCAGATTCCTTCTTCTAACTGGTGCAGAATAATAGCGAAGGTGTCTATCTTCGATGCGGTGAGATTCTTTCCGAGAAAAATCGCTGTGAGAGCCGAAAAACGTGCACGTTTACGGAGTATAAACAAAACCTTGTGCCTACTCGTACACAGGAGCAATAGAGCTGTCCAGCCTAAAACGCGCGCACCATACTGAACGTGCCTAGCGCTGCAGTTTCTGCTCTTTGCCACCGCCCACAGCGACCTCTTGATGTACGGACGGTTAGTGAACTAAGTAAGCGGAAGTACGACTGAACAGACCGTTTGTTATTATTTATTGTGTGTTCTTCATCCTTTTATTTTTTGACCGTTTGTAAATTCTTGTTTTTTTTTTATAAATTATAGTGGACTTATACCTTTCATGTTTTATTATTGTACTGTATAAAAACCGTCCATTAAACTGTCATATGTAATTATTAGTTAGCTTTATAGTTAATGACCGCCTTTTCATATTGTTTGCAATGAAATGAATATTTTTGCTCTCTTATTGCTAATTGGTACTGATGATGGAGTCTGCTCTTTAATACTACACAATGGGTACTTGTGTATTATATCCACCACATTTTAGTTCCACCAGTTTCACGCTACAGTGCGCTACTGTTTTAAGTAGTACGATTCATTGCCCGCAACGGAGGTTATACTTACCTTATAACCTTCTACGGAATTATAATGATAAATAAAAGAAAACTCAATTTTTAAAAATAAAACATTTAGGCGGGAAATGTGTCGAAATACAATTTAAAATGCACTGAAATGTGTCTCCATTTCCTTTCCCATGGTGCTGTCGCCATATGAATTCTACCAAATATGATTCAATGCATTACAAAATGGAATTTTACTTCCTTCGAACCAAGTGCCAATCGGAACGCCGACTTGCTCACCACACTTTCTTACATTACACTTCCAAAAAAGACTTTTTTTTCCACTATAAAGTTTCATACAATGTGATTTAGAAGACTTTCTTCTGATAGCCAAAATATTCCTCTCCTGTAAATATTTAACAGCGTCTTCTTCAGTCGTTGGCAAATCCGAAGAAGGCATTTTTAAAGGACTAAGAAACAATAAACAGCGAACGCAACTATGACAAAAGATAACCTCATTAGCCTGGGAGAGCTAGTGTCGCACTTCAGTAGCACATTCTAGCGTGGAACTAGTGGAACTAAAATGTGGTGGATATAATAAACAAGTATCACACAATGTAACACATATTCGTATAGGAGTAGTGATTTTTATTGACCCTCATTGAAAGAAGTAATAATTGTTAATCTGGCTTCAGGCAATTACCTCCTGAACAATGATTTCTTACAAATGTGTGCCTAAATATAATGTCGATATTTTTGTCTAGAGTGAAAATAAGTTTAAATTAAAAAGCTTTACTTTATTTTTACTCACTTAATTTTTCTTTAATGGAAACTTAATTACGAAAACTTAATCAAACCTAATTACAAAACATAAATCAAGGTTGAGAGAGTATAGTGGAAATTCATTTTTAATTCTTAAGCCCTAGGGTTTGGGAGGGAGATAAAAATTTCAAGTGGAAAGCACATTACGAAGCTACTAACTTAGGGCTAGTCTAAGGCGCAACCCTTAATAAAAAGAAATTATCCCACGAAGAAGTGTTTTTTTTTTTATTTTAAAGAAGGGGATTTAGGCCACAAATACACCATTTAAACCCACTTCTACTAATCTCAAAAGCAACGAATATTAATCCAATTAACAGCAAATGGGTCCCTTTATTAATCTACCGATTCTTTCCTGACTTTGTGAAAAGTTAGTTTATTAACACTTAAGGGCAGCAACTTGAGCTCAAGTTTGCGATCAATAAATCGCTACTCGTCTAAGGTCACTGGTTCATAGAAATCTGTGCGGGAATATATTTTTACACATTTATAACGTCATGTGTTACGAAGCCACCATATTTTCCTGAAATCCACTTTATATCGATTACTTACTTTTCTCATCCAATGGTGAAATATTGGTTGTCACAGTTTCAAAATCACTTGATAAACTTTCACGTTCTTCGCCTTCAGGCGAAAGTATGAAACATGGATCAGTAAAGGTTTATGCAAAGTTTAAACGGCCTTTTTATGCGACTTGATTAAAGCAATTGCTTTCTTTCTTCTCTGTCACTTGCTCTTTTTATAAACCCCTAAAAGGTAACCTTTTCGTCCTGGTTTTCCCAGCCGTATAAGAAAATTATGGTCATTTTCCAATTTTATCATGTTCAGAGCATTAAACATGTTTTTTTTTTGTTTTGTTTTTTAAATGGGAGTACACACGTGCATACTAGAGCTACATAGAATTGTACTTAATCGTAATTTATTTAATATGTTTAGATGTTTCAATGGCGGATGGGGGGACGAAGCAATTTATTTTTGCATGAGGGATAGATTTAAGACATTAAACATAACAGTACTGGATTCTTAAAATATCTGTCGCATTATTATATTATTAATATATAAGATATTTTTGTGACAGTATTTATTTTCACTAATCAGGAATAATGAATCTGATTATTGAAAATAGTTAAGTTACTTATGTCTTATTTATAAATTAATAAATAAGTAAAAGGGCACTTTAAAAAAGGCTAGACAAATTTAATCTACCTACTATTAGTCCTCTATTTATTTAATATTTATATCTCAAAACAGTGATACAAATGCAATAAATTAACTACAAAGAGCTGGCAAGTTACATAAAATAAATATTTATAATTGAAAATAATACATTTGTGATATTTTAGTTCTGATTCACATTCTGATGTTCTCTTTTAAGAGCAACAATAGGATGAGAATTAATTTTTCATTTTGGTATAAATTTTACGTTTAATGTCAATTAAAAAGATATTAAATGTATTTCAAACAATGTATTTTGATGATAGAAAAACTACATCAAGTTTCTGCCTGTTGTATATTTTGATAAAAAAACATTATAATAAATTTCTCACTTAAGTTACAGTTATCCACGCCATAGGGGGGGGTTTAGAAGGGAGGCATTTCGAAAAATCGAAATATCTTTGCTATTATACGTCGGATCAAAATATTGTATAGAATTAATCTTCTTGCTAATTCAATTTACTATAAATATTATCATATACATTTATTCTCTAATTTGAATATTTCAATCTCTAATACCGAGATCAGATTCAGTTTCCAGCCATCATTTAACCCCAACTTCTACTCGTGTTACATAAACCATACTCTGTTATATAATAAACCACATTATTCGAAGCTTAAATACCAAATATTGTTTTCCAGAGACCTTTATTATACGAGATACATGCTGATATGTTCTAGTGCCCCCTCCCCCAGTCTTAAATTCATGGGCTTCTAAAATTTGATGGATTGATATAAAAATTATTCTTATTCGTTATAAATTACGGTACTAGGTATAGTAAATAGTTTTCAATAAAATTAATTGATAAATTGATTAATTGATATGTTTCAGTTATGGGCTTTCTTTCCAGTTGCTGGTTGTGCTTCCCGCCGGAATGGGAGGGGAAAGATTTCTTATTACCGTTTGTATTTATTCACTTAATATTCACGGTGTTGTTGTTAGCAGTATGTATGTTTATCAATTATGAAACTTCGAGAGGGAAATCTGCTTTGTTTACTCAGCCCCTGCGTGCCGGACTCTTTTTTTTGATTCAGCACTGTAGTCATTATTCAGAACAGGCTGAGAAGACTAAGTGACATTTTCGATTCGCACTAAAGCAGGCTATCAGTCAATAGGAATAAGGGTGAAGGGGAGATAGTTATGAAAGTAAACATATTGACAACGATTGACAGATCGTGATGTGTGCATAGTAATAGAGGAGTCGGTAAACAGGGGCCTGGAATGTTTGACGTTCCGCCGGAATCGAACCGCAGACCTATCACATTACAACCTAATGCATCTTTTAGTAGCATCAAGTTACAATCAAGGCACCGCATTAATATCGATCAGCTCTGATTTAGCTATATAAATAAATTTATAACGTTTATCTTATTATCTATTTAAAATGTTTTCGCATTTCAAGCCGTTCTGGGAACAAGGGAATCTAAAAAGTCCGTCACAAAGAGGCTGCATTAACTAAGCAGATTTCTCACCTGCCACAGGTATTTTCATTTTTCTTAAAATGTACAAGTTCAATGAAAAAAAATATTTCGTATTTAGGCTTTAAATAATGTGATTCGGAGTTACTGAAGGCCGAAAACTGAAAAATGCAAATATCTCGATTAATAATCAAGATAATGAAAAAACGTACATAACAACATTTATAGAACATTATATTTTCAATAGGATTGATTTTATACAAATTTTCATATAATAACGGAGATATTTCGAATTTTCTCCCGCTTGTCTGATTTCAGCCGTTAACGAACTTGATCTGTCTTTTTTACATAAAACGACTAAATGTCGAGTTTGGTATCGATCAAACAAAAATTGCGACCGCTAGAGCGTTAACAGACACACACACACTCATATATATATATATATATATATATATATATATATATATATATATATATATATATATATATACCATTTTGTGCGGACCACATTTCCGTCATCTCCAAGGTAGGATCGATAGACATTTGAAGAAATTTTATTGAAAATCTCATCATGAGTACAACTTGAATAGCTGATATCCCCTAGGGGAAATCTGCTAATTGCAAATCTACGTGTCTGTCAGCCCTGCAGTTTGTTACTCAACTATTGAAAAACGTTTTTCAAAATTTCTATTGATTTTCATATTTGTGAGTCCACTATCATAAAAGACAATATAAGCTTTATTGAAATAATCAACTAGGAGTGGGGGTTCACGTCAAAACATATTTTCTTCAATATCTTCCTTAACAGATTAGTCAATATAGTTGCGCTCAGCTTTGCTACAAAAGTAGTCGCACTGTATCTGTCAGATCGCGTTTCAATCCCAGTAATAGTGTAGGGGCGTGCGGTAAGCTTTTGCGGTAGTAATAGAAAATGTCGGCACCAAAATGTAATGGCGGGAAGCTTTTTAAAGGCAAGAATAAGAGAGAGAATTAGACTGAACCATTTGTTATTTCTCCTGGGGAGATGAGGGAAAAAGATAAATAAAGAAAACAAAACAACTATGTGAGTTCTCTTAAGAAATAGGTATATTGAAATAGTGAATTATATCTCTATATGCTACTCGTTATATCTAGAGGTTAAACAAGACAAAGGAACCTTACGTTATGCATTAACTTATCTGTAATAGAAATATATTATAATAAAATGAAATTTGAGCAGTAAACAAAAGAAAGTAACTTTATGAACTAATATGGCGGCCATATAACTATATCTACAAAATGAGCGGTCGGTCCTATGATATATGAGTACTCATTCGATATTGGCGTAAATAATGCTAGCATTATTAAATAGGTACTTGCTGTAATCATGCTCTTTCCTTGAAATGATGGAGTCTTCTCGCTTGTAGCGGTGATAAATACAGGATGGCAGCCTTGCGGGAGATGAAACAACTGAATGACTATCACGGGTGACTTCCAACTGCGGTTGTCTATGAAGCGGTTATCTATGAAGCGGTTATCTGTGAAGCGGTTAGCTATGAAGCGGTGATCTGTAGTGGAGGAAGAGGGGCTAGGCCCCACTGGCCGTATGAACGACCCCAGCGTCTGAGAGCAACTGACTCTATCCGTGTTGCTGGCCCGATGCCTTCTTGAACTGCATGTGTTTTTCCGCTGTAGCCACGGCCTTGGCGATATGCATGTGTGTGTGGCGGGTCTATGAACCCCGCGAGCGCGGGACATTTAAAATTCAAACTGACGACTGAACAAATAGTATAACCTTAAACTGCAACATTTGAAAGGAAATTAAAGCAAAATACTGTTACTTACGAATAAATTTATTTTATGACAATAAACATTAATTAAATTAACAGAAATGATAGGAAACAAGTACAATATAATATACATATATACAAAATCAGTCTTCTATATTGACACAGCAGGCTTTTTTCTATGTAAATTCATTACTTTTCATTCTTCTGAGTTTATATATCCGAATTAACTTGTATTTCTTCAACTTTATCCACATTCTCCATCCAAGTCTACCTCAAATAATACTCTATGTATTTTCTTCACATCTTCATCATTTGTAACATCATAAAAAATGCATAGGGAAGACATTTTTGTTCTGGATCAAATAAAATTAAAAATTTAAAATCACAAGTACAAATAATAAATTTTGTATTAATTTAAAACAAAAGTGGTCGCGCTGTATATCTCAGATCTTCCCCTCCAGTTTAACAAAATAAATTTACTATCATTATTATTGCTATAAAATGTTTTAATTTACTTAGTTAATTTAGTATTTAATTAACTTAGTTAATGTTTTAGATCAATTTACAATGAAGGAAAATAATTATAAAATAAACACAAGTACATAGAAGGTAGGTCGCACTGTGTCTAGCAGATCGATCGTAATCTGACGACTCTATGTTAAATGCTTGAAGGTCTGCACTAGTCTCTGGCTATGCTCGGCACCCCCTTCTAGGAAGATAGGAAGCACGGCACCAGTCCCTTCGCAAAGGGTGTCTGGCAATAGAAGATGAAAGCTATCAGCGATCTCACAGATCAAGCGCGACTACTGGAGTGTTAACTTTGATTTTATCAAATTATAAAAAAACAAACTAACTGTTTTTCAACTTTCCAGCCATAAGACGTATTTAGTTTTATGCATTTCAAACCTTTGACTTATGACTTGTCATTGTGACTGAATAGTGAATTTTTGTGAGTATCCATCAGTGATACTAATATTTTTTACATGCGCTGTTTTATACTTTACTACCACCCTTAGGAGTGGGGTTTACTTCGAGGTCAAAATGTAATTTTGTTATTATTGACTTTATCCGAAAAACGTAATGAAAAATATTTCAAGTAAAAGGTTGAAACCGCCAGTCTAGATGATACTGTTGTCATATCAGTCGGTGAAGACCGTCGTCACCGACTGATGTGACAACAGAAAGTTATTTGTTTAAAGTATTTTTAAGTCCTAATGCGTTGCTAACGTTTATTAAGAGTCCTGACGTTTTACTTTTGGCCGCCAAAAGTGTTACTTTACTATTAAGTGCGAATAAAGAAAGTGTATACATATTCATAACATATTATGAAAATGTATTTTATATTTATAAAGGGAATAAATATTGTCAACGTGGACTACATTGTATCCCTCTACTATTGAATAGGAGGGAGGATTCGAATAAACTGAATTAGATTTTCACGTTAGATGACGTGTAACGTTTTTGATAATAACTATCGACTTCAGGAACACACAATATTCTTTTCAATGGTAGTATTAAAGCAGGATGCCTGAACGAAATAGCATCCTATATTTTTTCTGAATGTTAAGATGATACAATCGTTTTATAATGACCGGAAACTAGGTTTATCTGGTCTCGTGAATGATAATAAACTCATCAATATTCGTTCAATAGGCATTTATACAGCTTGCTTAAAATTATAAATATATGTACCTGTAAATGAATGGCAATAAATGGACTATCTAGTAGTTCCGATAATCAAATATTTATGTTTGACAGGAAACCAATCTAGTATCAATTCATTTATTGATATTCACAATTCAAAACACAAATTCACTTAAATGCTTACATATCAGGTGTAGAATTCTGAATATCGGCAAATGTACAGTTCATATTACCGGGCAATTGTGTTATTGATGGATATCAATAAGGAATATAGATGATTTCATGAATGCAATCATTATATTCCTATGGGAAATCATTTTCAGTTCAGCCCTTCTAAGAAGTTTTACATGACTTGTCATTTATATATGGATCGTGGGTAAGCTTAGTCTGAAATCGTTAGCTATCATATTTTTTTTTGTAGCATTTAAAATTTAATTTGAAATCGTCAGTTCATTATTTCGATATATATATATATATATATATATATATATATATATATATAATTGTAACGTTTGTAGATTCATTTTTTCTCGAAATTTCACGATACTTTTTCGTTTCACGTTCCATAGACACGACATCCCCAATTTGTGGCGTCGGTATGGTGGAGTGAGTTTGTTTATTACCTTTTCACGCCTCAGCTACTCAACCGAATTTTATAAAAAATTGTTATTTATATTAATACTAACCAAACTTAAACTATACGCTCTACTAGTATTCTTAGAGGAGTGGGTGGTTATAAGGGAGGCCTGAAATGAAAAATTGCGATATTTCGTTTCCTAGTGGTTTTTAGGCAAAGATGTACATTACAATATTTGTTTATTTTGTTAATTAAAATACCTTTTGTAATATACACTTTTGTCGTATACCGAAGTATAAATGAGGTATACGCTAAAACCTGTAGCGGGAGTCAACAATATTATTAGTCACAAAAAACTAACTGAACTAATCTAAATTCGGAATATAAATTATCACTAAATCCCCTACGATTTTAAAATGTACCAACTTTGACAGAGACGACCAGGAGTGGGGGTTATTAGGAAAGCCTGAAATGAAAAATCGGGATGTTTCTATTTCCATTGATGATTCGGCAAAGATGAATATAACAAAAGATGTTTATTTTGTTATTTAAAATAACTTTTTTCGTAAACCGTAGTATAAATGAGATATACGCCGAAACTGTAGCGGGAGTCAACAGTTTATTAGGCACAAAAGACTGAAATAAAAAAGTCAAAATTCTGTACGTAAATTAGCGTACACTCCCCCATGATTATGTTGTTGTTGTATATTCCTGTATCTATAGATATTTCTTGAATTGTCCAAGGTGGAGTTGGGTCGAATTCATCAAGACTGTTCGAGTTTTGTAATAGTTTGTCTGTAATGTTATTCAGCCTAATTCCAATAGGTTTTGGTGTTGTGGGGTTTTGGTCGTATAGCCGTGAGTAGAGAGGGTGGAATATACTCTGAAATGTCGGGTGACCTCTCTGTGTCACTAGTTTGGATAAGTATTTAGCTGCCAGTTTTTGCCTTCTGAATGTCAATGGTGGGATTCCGGTTTCAGCACACAAGCTTATTGCTGGGGAAGAGCGGAAGGCTCCTATGATTAAAAGCTGTGATAACATTACTAGGAACGAGTATGAATAAGGGACATACAAAAAAAAAAAAAAAAAAAAGATAATGCCTCTTTTATAAGAAGACACATTACCATTTTTAGGAACGAACAGGAGTGGGAGTTGTAAGGAAGGCTGAAATGAAAAATATCAATGTTTCAATTCCTATAGGGCTTTCGTCAAACATGTACAGAACAAAAGTTGTTTATTTTGTTATTTAGAGTAACTTTTTTACGTAAAATTTTGTCGTATAAAGATGTATAAGCAAGTTATACGATAAAAACTATTGGGGGAATCAACAATTTTATTAGTTCTCATTTCAGAGTTTTTTATTTAGGCATTCTATGAACAATGTTATGTTTTAAGACTTTTATTTAAGCACATATATGGTTTAATATTTAGAATAACTTAAGTTTATATTTTTAAAACCAAATATATATATATATATATATATATATATATATATATATATATATATATATATATATATTGAGCGGAAGCGTTCCTGACAGAATCCTGAACCGTTCGACTGGGGTAGGCTTTTGGTGGGAAGAGGTAGTTGATCCTTAATAGTTAAAAGTAATGAAGCAGTTTGCAGCTAAACATTAAATAGCGTTAATAAACATTAAACTAGTAGAGCGTATGTGCTTAATAAACTTTACACGATAATGACTTATACAATATTTATTATTTACTCTTTTAGTGATGTTAAGTTCTCTCCCAGAAATATTTTGTTAACTATCATAAATTATTTAAACAAAACAATATAAAAGGGGATTGAACGTGCTAGGGAGATGTACCCGTTTACGTATGTTAATTATTAATCTTTAAACGACAAGGGTGTGTCATACTTGACACCTATGCCTTATGTTGTACACTCATGAGCTTGTAACAAACAGAACAAGACTGGTGTGCTTAATACCCTCCTATTCTGTAGTCAACTACATGTCAAGGTTATTGCACGCTCTGTCCTCCTCCTGTTTTCGTACTTTTTGGGAGTGTTTGTGCCGGTAGGTGTCGTATTTGACACAGCCTTGTTGTTTAACTTCCCTTTTGTATATTTTCTACGACACTGAATTCGCTATTTATCACTGAAGATGAGATTAGAACTTTTAAGAAAAATGGAAGAAAGTGATAGTAATTTATAAATAATAAAAAAAAAAAAAATAGAAGAGTACCCGTCTTTGCAGTAAATACCAAAGAAGTACTTACGGAGAACACATAGTATACTATGGTTGCCCTGAATGTTTTACCAATAACGAATCGTCAAGTGAATAGTTTGTTTCATGTTTTTTTTTTTGCATTATTTTCCTAATAAATGAGTGTCCTTTGGTTTTTTTTTTACTATGTAGGTTAATATTTGTATATAATTTTTTATACTTAGGTATATTTTTTTATAATAATAATATGTTACTAATATATAATTCTTTCTTATTTATTTTGTAAGAAAAGGTATTAAATAGTATGTTATTATATAATAAATATTACTTAATATATTATTATCCTATAAATATATTTTTTGCATATTTTTATTTAATATTTCATTTTAAGCTCTCATTGGTGACGAGGGGGAGGGGGGTTTACTATCAAGCACACGCACTATTCTTCTTGACTTTTCTAAATGCTATTTTGAGACAAGAAGAGTGATTCTGAGCAGAATAAAATGAAAAATAAGCATATGGCAGGTGTGTGTCATGTATGTCACCTAATTATCAAATATGTCCTGGGGTCACAGCCTTGTCGTTCAAAGGTTAACATTGATATGTTACTGTAAGTTCTTGGACTACTAAAATTTGATAGATTGAGATACAAATTATTCTGATTCATTAAAAATGAGAGTACTAGATATAGTAAATTGTTTCAATTAAAATTACTATGCTACATTCTGATATATTTCAGCGTGTAGATTTATATATTGTTAAACTTTAGGAGGGAAATCTGCTTAGTTTACCCAGCCCCAGCGTGACGGACTTTTTAAACAACCTAGTGTGGTAATATAAAATCATTAAAAGAAGCGCATTATTCTGGATAAAAGAATTGAATAAAACTCTGCCGATGAATTGTTATATGTATAACAGAACACATCAGACGGTAATGAATTTCGTTTGAATGACATTTGGTATTCAAATGGTTTCTCAGAGGTCTCTCCTGACCCCAGCTCATCCACAATTCTCGATCCATAATTATATTCCAATCAGTGTGTATCACCAATACTTTAAATCATTCCAGCTTTTTTTCAAATCAAAAGCAGAACTGTTCTCTCTCCATTATTCACAGGTGTGTGAATACATCTCCTTAATCCGTCACATATTCGCTTGATAACTTCAGGCCTTTAAGTCATATTTTGTTGTCCAATGTTTCCTATTTTGCTTCCAATAATCTTAAAGGAGTACCGTACATAGGTATCAGAAGAAAAGTCCGTCACACAGGGGTTGCTTAAACTAAGCAGGTTTCCCACGTGAAGTTTTACATTAGAGATACCTGCCTACTAGTAACAGTAGTAGTAACGAGTCTCTGAACCAATTTCAAGAGAACCGGACATTTACGGATACGGCCGAACTAGCTTTCGACCGAAAGTCCCGAATAGAGCCGACTTCAGCCGATCTCATCTCTCTTACCCGCACACAGTTAATAAAAAGTCCGTCACGCAGGGGCTGCAAAAACTAAGCAGATTTCCCACGTGAAGTTTTACAATAGAGAAATCTGCAGTAGTAGTGACGAATCTCTAAACCAATTCATGAGGGACGAATAGTTACGGAAACGGCCGAACTAGCTTTCGGTGGAGTCCCGAATATAGCCGGTCGTCTGCCGACTACACACACAATATAAATGCAAATATCTCGGTTAATATTCAAGATAGAGAATAAATGTGTATAAGAATATTTATAGTAAATTTAATTTGCAATATGATTGATTCTATACAATTTTTCGATCCGACTATAATAACGAAGATATTTTGAATTTTCAAAAATCCCCCTCTCTAAACCCCCCCCCTCCCACGGGTCTGATTTCAGCCATTAGCGAACTTGATCTTTCTTTTTACATAAAACGATTAAATATCGAGTTTAGTAACAACAATTGCGACCACTAGAGCGTTAACAGACAAATATATATATATATATATATAATTTGGATTTTCGTCATCTCCTGGGTAGGATAGAAGAAAGTTTTCGAAAATCGCGTCATGAGTACGACCTCAATAGCTGATTTCTAGGGAAATTTGCTAAAATGCAAATATCTCGGTTATTTTTTATTTTTTTTTATTTATTTAATTTAAATGAGTTCCGCAACGCAGGCGATTTACTCATTATTAAAGTGTCATTAAAAAGTGAAATGCCCAAAAAAAGACAAACAACAACAACAACAACAATCGAAAAAAGAGTGAACTTTGGCAAATGATGTTTGAAGCATATAAGGTGATATGAAGCAAACGATATTGTACGTTATGGAAACACATAGTAATGAACATTATATATAAATGAAAATGTAACTATAGAAAAGGGGGGGGAGAAAAATTAAATAAATAAAAAAAAATAAGGAAAGGGGATAACCAAAAAAATAATAAAAAAAATAAAAAACAGAAAAAATAAATAGAAAATAAATAATATTAAAGTTTGTACACCCTGCTAATATAGGAAATAAGTGTAGAGTGGTTTGTAGAAAGTGTAGATTATAGTGTGTAATATATGTTGGTGTCTTTCAGATGTTTAATGACTGAGTCTATGTAATCACTGTTATCGGTCAAAAGTTCCTGTAAGTCATGTGGAATGTCTAAATTGTCTCTTCGTCGACAGTCAGTCAATATGTGTTATACAGTTAAAATTTCGTTGCAATGTCTACAAATCGGGGTGTCCTTGTTTGTCATTAAGTGTCCGTGGGTAAGCAAGGAATGGCCAATGCAAAGTCGGGTCAGCACAACTTCCTCTCTTCGTGTGCTCCTGTTACTTGATGGCCATTCCTTAACCGTTTGTTTTATTTGTCTTAGTTTATTGTCGTTCGTGTTATCCCAAGATTGCTGCCACTGCTGTTGTAGTGTCTTAATGCATTCGGCTAGTACGTCTTGGTGGTCTGTACAGTTTATGTCAATATCTGGTTTTTCTACAGTACACTTGGCTAATCTGTCGATGTCGGTACTTTCCTTGATGTTTGTATGTCCGGGTAACCATAAAAGACTAATGTGTATGTTACTAGAGTTTAGTCGGTGAAATTGTTCAAAAATTTTGATAGCCAAAGGATTTATCGAGTAAATGTTGTTAAGTGTATGTAGTGAGCTTAATGAATCTGTGCTCAGTACTATTTCATTTTGGCAGCAATGGACTCTTGACAAGGCTAACAGGATGGCCTGAAGCTCGGCTGTATAGGAGCTAGATACAGGCGTCAATTTTAGTTGGTAATTATTGGAGCCAACTATGGCAGCAGAACCTGTACCGCTTGCTGTCTTAGAGCCATCAGTATAAGCAAAGACACTATTAGCTTTGTCACCCAATACTGACCTAAAATAAGCACTGTACATGTGTTGTGAGGTTGGGTTGGATTTTTTGAACTTGCCTAAAGATGTGTCTATTGTAAAATTTTGAATACGCCAAGGAGGATATGGTAGTAACTGGTAAGTGTATATGTCCGTGTTTGCTAATGGTATTTGTGCAGTGTAAAATGTGTATCTTATGGAAAGTGGTCTCGGTTTAGTTCGGTAAACCAAATATTTATTATAATATGTATTATGTAGGACTGACGTTGAGCATGGAGTATTTAAGAATTTAGATCTTAGGACATATTTTATACATAGTTTCTTCCTCCTAAGATCTAAGGGTGGTTCGCCAGCCTCCACATAAATGCTGTTTACCGGACTAGACCTAAATGCCCCTGTAGCCAGGCGAAGGCCTGTATTGTGGACAGTATCTAACATTTTTAGAACTCTTGGACGGGCCGATGAATATACTATGCATTAGTATATCTCGGTTAATATTCAAGATAGAGAATAAATAAAGACCAAAATACTTATAGTAAATTTAATTTGCAATAAGATTGCTTCTATACAATTTTTCGGCCCGACGCATTATAACGGAGATATTAGGAATTTTCGATAATCCCCCTCTAAACCCCCCCCCAATGATAAAACGATTAAATATCGAGTTTGGTAACGATCAAACAAAAATTGCGACCCCTAGAGCCTTAACACACAAATATATATATATATATATATATATATATATATATATATATATATATATATATAATTTTGAACAGACCTCATTTTCGTCATTTCCTGGATAGGATCGATGGACATTTGAAGATTTTTTTCGAAAAACGCGTACGACCTCAACAGCTTATGTTCCTTAAGGGAAATCTGGTAAAAATAAAAACTTTTTGGAAGCATATTGCTCTCTAAACATAAACAATTCATCTGTAGAGTTTTATTCAATTTTTTAGCCAGAATAATGCGCTTCTTTTTGATGTTATTATATTTCCACACGAGGCCATTGTTGCTTTAAAAAAAATGGCCTGTTAATCACATTATGGAAATGGGGGTAGAGAAAGAAAAGCGAAAAAGTGTAGGCTGGTTGTAACATATATCGAGAACAAAATGGTGGCTGGTATTTATGTAGAAGGGTTAAAGCCTTGCGTCTCACCTGTTTCTTCTAATGCAGGGATCCTTAATAGCTTCCTGGGTTTAGGCTAATGTCTCCCGCTCCTACACACGCCCCTTCCAATTTATGGCGCCCACTCGTTTTAAACAGGGGCCTAAATGCTTCCTTAATTCATTACGTGAATAAAATAAATAACAGACAAATCGCATTGTGCTCACGAACAGCGATACTCACGGTTGTAAGAGTAGGACGCCATATTAGGGCATTATTCATTCATTTGTTGGAAAATTATTTTACTTGATAAGGAAATCTTACGTGGTCACCATATGACTTACTTATACACCTATTAAATTACAAAAAAAGTCCGTCACGCAGAGGCTGCGTAAACTAAGCAGATTTCCCACGTGAAGTTTTACAATAGAGAAATTTCTCAAGAGTCCAGCAGTTAAGGAAACGGCCGAACTAGTTTATGGAGGGAAAGTCACCCATCTCTTAGCCTCCGAGATTTAATAAAATTGCAAATATCTCGGTTAATATTTTAGAGAATAAATGTATATAACAATATTCATAGTAAATTTAATTTGCAATAAGATTGATTCTATATAGTAACGGAGATATTTCGAAGTTTCAAAAATCCTCCCCTCTAAACCCCCCCTTCCACAGGTCCGATTTCAGCCGTTAACGAACTGGATCTTTCTTTTTACATAAAACGACTAAATATCGAGTTTGATAACGATCAAACAAAAATTGCGACCGCTAAATTCCGTCTTGAGTACAACCTCAATAGCTGATTTTCCTCAAGGAAAATAAAAGTCGGTCACGCAGGGGCTGCGTAAACTAAGCAGATTTCTCAAGTAAAGTTATACAATAGAGAAATCTCCATACGAGTACCGAAGAGTTACAGAAACGGCCGAACTAGCTATTGTCAGGAACGAATAGGAGACCTTTGCTCGTCCGTTACACTTAATAAAAATGCAATATCTCGGTTAATTTTCAAGACAGAGAATAAATGTATATAACAATATATAAAGTAAATTTAATTTGCAATAAGATTGGTTCTATACAATTTTTCGATCCGACGTAAAGCAACGGAGATATTTTGAATTTTCGAAATTCCCCCCCTCCCACTGGTCCAATATCAGCCATTAATGAACTTGATCTTACTTTTTACATAAAATGATTAAATACCGAGTTTGGTGACGATTAAACAAAAATTGCAACCGCTAGACCGGTAACAGACAAAAATATATATACAGTTTTGAACGGTCCTTATTTTCGTCATCTCCTAGGTAGGATCGATGGACAACTGAAGAAAAAATCGAATTCTCCAGATTTATACCCTCTCTCCTCCTGTTCCGATTTCAGCTGTCAACGAACTTGATCTTTAGTATTGTATGACTTATATGGTAACGATTTAACAGAATTGCGCCTGCTAGAGCTGTAACGGACAAATACACTTTCACAAACACACAATTTTAAACGACGTCATTTTCGCCTTCCCCTAGGTAGGATCGATGGACATTTAAAGAAATATTTTGAAAATCGCATCATGAGTACGACCTCAATAGCTGGTTTTCCTTAAGGGAAATCTGCTAAAATGATTTCGAACTAATTTTATTTAAAACTATTAAAAGTCTATAATACACGATATCTTGGTTCCAATGCATCGGATTGAAAAATTTCATAAAACATCTCGTATAAATCTTTTCATGGCATTCTAAAAGTCCGTCACGCAAGTGCGGCTTAATCTCAGCTGATTTCCCACGCACATAAATACATAATTCGCAGATAATAATACCTGCTTCTCCCGTACTACGAAACCAAACAGGAATAGAATACCAGCTGGTCATGAATAAGTAAGCTAATTAATCTATGTTAAAATCTCTTGAGTAGGAGTGTAGGTTTTCTGTGACTGAATACTAAAACTTCCAGGAAAAACATAACCATTTAAGATTCTGATTTATAAGTTTCGGCCATCCGCGATGTCTGTCTGGATTTTGGAATTAACTCTTAATATTCAAACCCAACTTCTAATGTAACGACTTTATTGTTTCAGGTGAGTGCCTGAAGTTCAATCTTTAAAACGTAAGTATTATATGAGTTAATGATTTTAAATGTTTAGTTCAAGAGAAGTAGAATAGAATAGAATATGTATTTATTTGTTAAAGATTTACATCTTGTACAAATTAAATAAACAAATAACAATTCTGTCTTTTTAAATAAAAAAAAAAGCAATCTAGTGTAAATAGTAAAATATAGTGCATAAAAGAGAACTAAAAGCATTCTGTAAACCCGTTTCCGTCTTAATATAACTGGAGTGTGGTCCATCAGCACTTATAGATTCCAGAGTATTGCATGCTGACGTGATGAAGCAGTAAATCTTGTGTCGTTTTTCGAGGCTATCGATACTAAATATCTCTCCAATTTTATGCACATCACTGACTGCTGAGGAAAGTGTTTGCAGATATTTATTTCTGTCTTCGATGAGCTTCTCACTGTAGAGAAGGATATGTGACAGGCTATTAGGGATGAACTGATTACAAAAAGTGCAAGAGAAGTAATCATTAGAAAACGTATATCGCATTTAATTAAAGATAAGAGTAAATATGTTTACATTTGTATAAACATTTCTGCTACTATATACAAATATCCATATAATTGAACTCCGATTGACGTCAGATGACGGTTATTAGTATTCCAAGGAAAACCTCTGATTAGTCGGTTAGATTTGTCATTAACAATTCTAGGAATATAAAGGATATCGTAGAGAGATATTTTCGTAATACTTGGAATTTAATCAATGCCATTGTGATGGTGCGGCGATTTAATATTTAATATCGAAAACTCTAGGAATATTAATATTTATAATTTCAGCAATTTTGAGGATATTTGATAGATTGAAGCTCGACGTCCTAAACGCTAAACCTGGATTAACGTTGAAACGTCCCAATTGTGCAAGAATTCCACTAGCCCTTGTCAAGAGCGATCATGTTGACTGTCACTACCACATTTTTTTAGAAGATTTCGCAACCAGGCGATATTGCTCAAATAACAAGAATAAAATATTGACACCTAAAAAAAAAAACTAATACAAGAACAATTACAAAAAAAGAACAACAAAAAACAAAAAAAACCTCAACATCAATAACAAATATATAAAGCACCGACAAAAAACCTCAACGTCAATAACAAATATATAACACCACAACGTCAATAACAAATATATAACACCTCTTCGTCAATAACAAATATATAACACCTCAACATCAATAACAAATATATAAAACATCAACGAAAAACCTCAACGACAATAACAAATATATAACACCTCAACAAACACCTCAACATCAATAACAAATATATAAAACATCGACAAAAAACCTCAACGTCAATAACAAATATATAAAACACCGACAAAAAACCTCAACGTCAATAACAAATATATAACACCTCAACATCAATAACAAATATATAAAACATCAACGAAAAACCTCAACGACAATAACAAATATATAACACCTCAACAAACACCTCAACATCAATAACAAATATATAAAACATCGACAAAAAACCTCAACGTCAATAACAAATATATAACACCTCAACGTCAATAACAAATATATAAAACATCAACGAAAAACCTCAACGGCAATAACAAATATATAACACCTCAACAAACACCTCAACATCAATAACAAATATATAAAACATCGACAAAAAACTTCAACGTCAATAACAAATATATAAAACATCAACAAAAAACCTCAACATCAATAACAAATATATAAAACATCAACAAAAAACCTCAACATCAATAACAAATATATAAAACATCAACGTCAATAACAAATATATAACACCTCAACGTGAAGAACAAACATATAAATATCAACAAAAAACCTCAACATCAATAACAAATATACAAAACATCAACAAAAAACCTCAACAGCAAAAAAAATAATACAATAACTAAAAAATTCCGTCATGCAGGGGCTCCATAAACTAAGCAGATTTCCTATGTGAAGTTTTACAATAGTAATATCTGCATATTAGTAACACTTAAGACCACCATAATCAAATACAAACGGTAATGAGAAATCTTTCAGATAATTTTAATAAGCTCCAAACGGAAACGGCTTCTGAATTTAAACAAGAAGGTCTGCCAACCAATGAGAGCTGAAAAAATACAACAACAACAACAACTGAAACTGAACAATAACTGAAATATTTCGGAATATAACATATTAAATTTATTGAAAACTTTTTACTGTATCATATACCGTAAATTATAATGAATCTAATAATTTTTATCACAATCCCTCAAATTTTAGTAATCCAAGAGCAAAATACGGGAGGGGGGTCAACAGAACATATTTGCATGTATCTCGTATCATAAAGGTCTCTTGAAAGCAATTTTTGGTATTTAAGCTTCGGATAAAGTAGTTTATTATACAACAGAGTATTGTTTATGTGACATGAGTAGGAGTAGGGGGTTGAGAAAACTAAAAAAAGCAAATATCTTGGTTTATATTTAAGATACAGAATAAATGTATATTACAATATTTATAATACATGTAATTTGATGTATAAGATTATTCCTATACAATTTTTCGATCCGACACATAATATCGGAGATTATTCGAATTATTGAAATTCCTCCCCCCTAAGCCCTTTCTCCCACTAGTCCGATTTCAGCCGTTAACAAACTTTGTCTTTAGTTTTACATAAAAAATAATAAATAAATCGAGCATGGTAACGATCAAACAAAAATTCCGACCACTAGAGCGGTAACGAACTCTACATACATACAAACACACACACACACGCACACACACACACACACACACACACACACACACACACACACACACATATATATATATATATATATATATATATATATATATATATAATTTTCAATGGACCTCATTATCGCCCATAAAATGTGTCTATCTAGAAAACGGAATAATTTGAGAAAATATTTTGCCAAAGAGGTGAGACCAGAATAATAATTTGTTTGAAAAAAATCAGACGAGGAGAGTACGCACCCTTGATTCTTGGGCTTTGCTCTGGATATACGTTGCTAGTGTCAAATAATTAACTTTTTTCTTAAAGGAGAATTGTTCTCACAAAACTTCTATATGGATATTGTTTAATGGCGTTGAGGTATGATACAATTAATGCACTGGTAGTCAATAAAATAATACTGAAATTCAAGTGAGGGAGAAAAAATGTAAATTTTCTTTACTCACGGGAAATAGCGAAGGTTGAAGTGACTTGTAGAAAGAGAATCGAGAATGTTTTTTTAACCTTCATAACTTCATTTTTAAAGCTGATTATACTTTATAAAGGCCAAGTTGAAAATAAACTATCTTCCTTGAAGTATATTAGGTGTTTCGTGCCCAAAGTTTAGCATCTGTCTGTTATATAATATTACATTTCCAAAATGATATTTATGATTTCACTTTTGTTAATTTTTAGTATTAAATGGAATGCATTAACTTCCATTATATTCACAATATCTTAGGGTATACCAATTTCCTTGTCTAATTTACCAGGACATGTATCTTATTCAAGAGGGAAGCTTGAAGCCATAAAAAAGTCCGTCACGCAGGGGCTGCGTAAATTCAACATATTTCTTACCTGCTGGTATAACACACTTGTGATCCTATGTCACCACATATTCTCTATTTAAGTGTACAAAAAAAAAAGTCCAGGGCAGGGGCTACGTAAACTAAGCAGATTTCCCCCGTGAAGTTATACAATAGAGAAATCTCCATACGAGAGCCGTATAGTTACGGCAAATGGCCGAACTAGCTTTTGGCGGGAAATTCAGTCATCCGTTACCGGCCCACAATTAATAAAAATGCAAATATCTCGGTTAGTATTCAAGATAGATAATAAATGTATATAACAATATTTATAGTAAATTTAATTTACAATAAGATTGGTTCTATACAATTTTTTGATCCGACGTATAGTAACGGAGATATTTCAAATTTTCGAAAATCCCCCCTCTAACCCCCCCCCCTCCCACTGGTCCGATTTCATCCATTAACAAACTTGATCTGTCTTTTTGCATAAAACGTTTAAATATCGAGTTTGGTAACGATCAAACAAAAATAGCGACCGCTAGAGCGTTAACAGACACATATATATATATATATATATATATATATATATATATATATATATATATATATAATTTTGAACGGACCTCATTTTCGTCATCTCCTGGGTAGGATCGTTGGACATTTGAAGAAATTTTTCGAAAATCGCGTCATGAGTACGACCTCAATAGCTGATTTCCCTTAAGGCCAATAACAAATATGACCTTTAGTGCTAAATATACGTGTATGGTATAAATCAAATAAGCATTTTCGGGTAAAGAACGAAAAATCTTAATCATCACATAAAAAATTTTCATGTATCTTAAAAAAGTATTAGCTATTGAAGGAAAAGTTAAATGAAAACCATATTTGGTATTTAACCCTTCGTCGGGTGCGTGTTCTCTCAGATACACAGTTTCTAGAGAAATATTTGCCACACCTCCTAGCAGAGAGTTGTGGTGTAGTGCTTTGAGTTATGTGGTTTATAGGACTCCCCCTCAAGGTCAGTTGTGTCACTTTGTTTGATGGAGTTGTGTGTTTCACCTCTCATTCAGTTTAATCTCCTAGATACCACGCGCCCGATCTCGGAAGTTTTTTTGAAATCGGTATTTCATAAATATATACATCAACTAAGTTTCTCTTTAATAAATGGAATCATATAAATATATTTTTCTATTATTTTGCTCATACATGAGCTTACAAAAAAAACTTTTACAAGAAAATATTGTACGACGCAGTGACAACACCAGACTTTACCAACCGAACTAAGGACGAAATTTGAAGAGTACACTAGCTCATTGGACCATACATTGAACTCAAGTACAAAAACAGCATAAAAAAATCATTCCGCTACAATGAACAAAAGGAAATGATTTGAAACATGCGAAACTAAAAAGAAATGTAGGCTTACTAAATACTCTTGTGAGAATTGCAAAACCAAAACTTGTTAACAACATAGTTCCATGCTTTGTCCTAATTGTAATACAGCTCTGCAAAAGAAATAATAATTAAACTGCTATTTTAAAAAGGATTTGTACATTAAAATTTAGATGATTTTTAATAAGTCTTATCTAAAAGTGATTTCGTGCTACTTATTTTTGAATGAAGTTATATTTTCTGTTATGGTTTCTAATCACGCTCTGAACATTTTAGTGCAAAATATATATTAAAAAACTGTATTTCCGTAAAAACGGTTGAGGATGATCTCTGAGATACACGCGCCCGAAGACGTAATATTCTTGACGCGCCCGACCAAAGGTTATCCTTGAAATGAAGTGATTCGTGATATATCAGCTTCTTGTTAATATGGCATGAGTGGGAGTGGGTGTTTACAAATGCTCAAAACTATAATATGGAAATAACTCGGTTAATATTCAATATAATACTGAAAGTATACTGAAGGTACTGGCGTAGCGGCAGTTATAGGGGATGATGCATATGAAATAAACGTACCTAAAAATAGTATATACACCACTGAATTGCACTCTTGGGACTGTCAAACTTACGGACTACAACACATACCATTAATATGTACACTTTCCTTCAAAAACATTTACAACACTCATCCCTAAATTATTCAGATTCTAAAACAAATTTCAAAACTAAAGTCAAAAGTGACAATGATGTGGGTTCCAGAACATAAAACATGGGCCGCCAAACACGCAACCCAGAGACAATCAGGCAGGAGGCCACATATTGGCGATATGCTAAATCACCTGAAAAAATTGAACTCGTTTTACAAAAATAAATATCTAATCTTTTAGCATACAATATTATACAAATATAAAAATATTTTTAGGACATCGTATTTGCAATAAGATTGGTTCTATACAATCTTATGATCCGACGCATAATACCGGAGATATTGTGAGTTTTCAAAATTCTTCCTCCAAATTTCCCCCTCCTCAATAAATATATATATAATTTTGAACGGACCTCATGAGTTACTAGGTAGGATCGGAGGACATAATCGCGTCATCTGTACGACATTGAGCGCTGTTTTACCTTAAGGGAAATCTGCTAAAAATCATGGTACAAAGATGTCTGGCGTGTATTTTTCACTTAAATATGATCGTATGTTCCTTTTTTATGTAATATTTTTTTATGCATTAATTATTTTTCCTATTTAAGTCATATTAATTAAGAAGTACTAAGAACGAATGTTGTAAGCTATACTGAATGTTGTATTGTTGAAATTGGGAGGCAGACCCAGGGAGAGGTGGCTGGACGATTTACCACTACTCTTTGCCACTGATCGCTAATGTTCTAAAATGTTATCTTGTTACGCCAGTTATTAAGAAGTAAGTCAACACTATCAGGGACATAGGCTTACTTTCTATTTAACCGAAGAAGTAAATAATATTGATGTTTCAAATTTATTGTAATTATTGACCATAGGAAAACATGTTATATATTGCAAGATTCTGAATTCTAATTTTTTTTTATTTTAAAGCTCTCATTGTATTAAAAAAATATTTTAGTTGAGGGAGGGCTAAAATGGAGTTTTTGTTCGTTTAAGTTTTTCCTCTGCTCACCTTCACTCACTCGCTCTCTTCCACTTTCTCTCGCCCTCTCTCCTCCCATCGTAATGGTGGCCATTTCTCTTGGAATAAACCTTAATAGCAGTTCTACTTAGGATAACCTCAACTCTCCCTTCCACTTGGCTTCGTCATAATTCACAGCCTTTAGCATAATGGGGCCTTGTGACTCTCAACACCTGCAATATTAGGTACTGAATTGTCAGACTAGAATTATCAACATAATAACTTGCCGTCCAATTCGTGAATTAAGACAATTAATTATACACTATTAGTTATAAATACTAAATTAGTTATTAATCTGAAGCCACTACAAAAATAGCTGAATGTTGGACTAAGAAATCTCGTTTTGATGGCCTGCGGATTG